>SNQJ01S0144107.1:28897-38958 GCA_010110895.2 Picea sitchensis
TGTTCCTCGTATATATTTCAATACATGCTTTACTACTATCCAATGAGTCTATCTCAGTTGACTCATGGATTGACTAAGAACATTCACTTCATATCATGAATCATGCCTGGTGTTAACCAGATACATCAATGATCCAATCAATTGTGGATCAATCTCGTCTAAATCATCATCATTGATTTTCTTCAAATCCATTAAGGTGGTTTTGCATTCTGTCATATTGAACTTCTTTAATATCCCCAGTGTATGTTTTCCTTGACTTAGGAAAATCTCATCAGTCCTTTGTCATACCTCTTGTTCCAATAAGTGATGCATCATACTCATATCCTTCATCTTGAAATCAGAAGTCAAAGCTTGCTTGTATCCAACAACAAGGATTTCTGAATAAGTTATCAAAATCAGGCTCTCGTCACCAACACTGTAATAATATAGGTTTGGATCAACAACACTCTTTCTAAAACCCAAAATTATCAATAATCCATCCATATGATATAGTTTCCAACTCATGGATGGAAGTACGTATGGAAGTGTATCGGGCTTACTTGATCAAGTGTCTCATCATAGGCAACTCCCTCTGTTTGTGAGAAACCTCTGGCTATAGATCTTTCTTTGTATTTCTCGACACTTCTATCAGTTGCATGCTTGATTTTATATATCCACTTAGAAGTAATTACATGCTTCCCTTATGGTCTCTTGAACAATATCTTATACATCATTATTTTAATACATACTGGTAGTCTTTTGTTATGGCATCTTCCCATACCTCTTCTCCTGTAGATTTTCTACGACAATGAGGCTCAACATCAATGAAATGGCTCATGATTGAAGGATAGCTCATAAATATATTTTGCTTTATCAGGATGTGCCTTAAGAGTCTTGTAATTTTATTTGCCTCTTTGATGAGTGATTCTAGGTAGGCCTTTTATGTCCTACTGCAATATCTCTGAATATATTGACTGAGAAAAATGGATTTATTAAAATAAGGTATGTCTCCCTATGAACTATTGAAGGGGGAAAAGGTATTTTTCTTACTTTCAATCTCCATTTGAGATTCTCTGGATCTTTGAAAGGCCATCTCTTCTTCAAGGAAAATGTTTCTACTTGTTCTTGTATAACGAAAAAAATAAATATGGTTTGGAATTTCGTACCAGGGATAATGGTCCAAGTCTTTGAATGCTCCTATACTAGGACTAATGTCCTTCATTTATTTGAAAAATGAAATCAACTATAAAATTAGAGATCAAATGATTTACCTAGTTTGTAGTCATATCCTTTTACAGGAAGTACTTGTCCTCTCTCTTCTCTTCACTTTCTTGAGGTGGATTTGGATCAATGTTAGCGGTGGAAGCATATTGTCTTCACTTCTTCCTGGTTGGACAATTTCTTGCAATGTGTCCATACTCGTCACATCTGAAGCACTAAATTTCTGAAACATCTCTTCTTTGATAACATGGATTGGATGAATACTTTTCACCTTTAAATGTTTTCCTGAAATTTCTTTTGAATTTTCATCACTTCTTTGTATGAAGTGCAAGAGCATGATTTTATTTTGAACAATCTTCCACTCCTCTATTTCTAAGTCTAAGTTCTGCTTGAGTTCAATCTGTCCATAGTCGGTCAAAGGTTGGTAGATATTCTCTTCCATTGATACTGTAAATGAAAGACTCCCATGATTTTGGAAGATTCTGGAGAGTGGTTAAGAAAATTTCTCTATCAGACATGATTTCCCTAATGGTCTCTAGTTGTTATTTAATCTTTGATAACTTCATAAAGAAGAGTGAAACGGTGTCACCCTTCATCATATTTGTACTTTGAAGTTGGATATTTAAGGTAATATCTCTGAGAATGTTGTCACTTTCAAACATTCCTTTTAAAGATTCATACATATCGTAAGTTGTATTCAAATTGGCAATACGAGGCAAGAGGTGATCTCTTATTGAGTAGATGAGTATTTTTCTTCCTTTGACATCTTCTTCCTTTCTTATCTTCTTCTCTATATCTATATTTGTGGATGGTATATTTTTAGTTGTCACATCCAAGAGATCATATTCTTCAAGAGTGACTAGAATATTTGATTTCTAGGGGATGAATTTTCTTTCTCCATCAAGCCTATCTTCTATTAATGTCATGTTCTTCATTTGATTGGTTTCTTCAAATACTTGCCAACTGGAATTTTAAAAACTAATGATTAGGCTAAATTAGAAACCTTGGATTATATTGGAATTATGAATGCCAACAATCAATTTGATAATGTCACAGATATGCTTGTTGATTCAGGAGAATGTTTCTTCAGAAATCCAGAATTAATATTCTGTAGGAAATTTCGACACCCTAGAAACCCTAGGGCCAAAAATCAAAATTTCTCAGAATTTCGTTTTGAGAGATTTTGTAGATGTGTTGGAAGAGGTTGTACTCTTCTATGAAAAAAATATTCCCAACCTCCAAGTATTGAGGGATGAATCACCACTGAAAGGGAGGTCATACGAAATTTTCTGGAAACCCTAGGAGGGTCGTACGATTCTGCAAAGGGTGTGCTGAGACTTGGTGGATGCTTGTGCAATAGGTTCTTTCAAGACCTATGCTCGGATACCATGTTGAGTTTTCAATGTGTTAGGTTAAGCATGAAGTTTATTCCAATTTATCATTTAAACATAACCATAAATGTTGCAGCAACCAAGATCACAAGAAGAAGCACCATGCACAAGAACACAAAATGTATCTTGGGAAACCCTTCTCAACAAGGGAAGAAAAACAAGACAAATCCTTTTCTATATTCTTCAAGAGAAATACCTTCACCACCAAGAAATACCTTATCACACAAGAGGGTTCTTTAAACCCTAGAACTCTAGCACCCAAGAGAGGTGCGCACCTTTTCTCAAAGAAGTGTACTTGTTGGAATTTCCAAACTCACAAGAAGGATATGATTCCACAATGGGGAATCTTCCATTACTTATATTAGACTTGTCCTATCAACAAAGTGTCTATTGGCTCAATAGGGCCGACCTCTCTAAGTCACATTATAATTCATTATTATTATTATTATTATTATTATTATTATTATTATTATTATTAATCACATTAAGGTGGGGCCGACCTGTACCCTTTACATAACAATTAGGGTTATAGGCAGGTTGCAATGAACCACATATCATAGGTTTGTAAGATGGAGAATGTCTCACATAGCTACAATCATCAACAATTTGACCAACTCATTGGTAATTCCATGCAAAGAAAAATAATGATCCATTTGAGTGACCCAACCCATTGTTACGAGGAAAATATCTCTATGGCTAGGGTGAACCACAACAGATAGGTATGACTGCAGAAATCAACTCTATCCCAGAAACATGCTATATAAACTAATGCGAAAGCAAGATAATAAAAGGACCTACCTCATCCAGATGTTTGAAGATGTCCATCGTTGAGAACTTTGACCCAAAGATTTATACCTGCAACAAGTTCTCAACAAACAAGCGAAGAAAGCATATAGTGATAATATAAAAGGTTAGCACATTAGATATCATAATCCATTAATATACAAAAAAAACATGCCCATGGATAATAACTCATATATTTGCAAGATATCAATTGGATGGGAAGAGAGTATTTCTATTAATAAATGATTAACATAAGTGAAAATATTACAGACTTCTGTGTTGGCACAGTTCATAACCGAGAAACCAATTTCCTTTCAGTTGGGCCTCCACCACTTCAATCCTCCACCAAAGGAAATCTCATAGAAGGGAGACAATGAGGTTATCCATTAATAAGGGAATATATTGGGGGCTGAACATTGTGTTCAAACTTAAAGGAAAAATAGATGCAAACTTAATATGAAGTAATAATTTCTCCAGAGTAACTTTTCTCTCAAAGTTGAATTCTTTCTCCTTTTCCATAGCTCAGAATTGGCTTCTTTATAGCCTTCAAAATGAAACTGAAGGGCTGATTCAAAAACTTTCTAGTATATGGAAGGCCAGGGATTAGAGATATCCTGTCGTGACAAGGAAACCCGACATTTAATTTTCATTTTCTGGCACAAATCCTGATGTATGTGGGCTGTAGTGGAGAAGCATGCATATAGGCTTGTTGTATAGGGGCAAGTTGCGTATAAGTGGAAAAACTTTATATTTTTTTCTCAGGACTTTAGTAATAGGGAAGAAAAGTCTGCATAGGGAAATGGAATAAGGCCTTCTCTGGAATATTGCATAGGGTGAGGTAAATCTTTCTCTAACACCCATGGGATCTGAGCCATCAAATTTATTGACCTAAAATCAGGAATAATGGGGTCATAATGAAAGGAGTTGGATTGAAATACCATAGAATGGTAGGATTCAACACCATCTAAGTGGGAAGGTTGTTCCAAGGAGGAAGAGCCCTAAAATTGGTTCAAAAACTGGTTGACAATAGATTTGAGGGTGTTAAAACCACCCATGAATTTGGCATCCATGGCGTCACATTTTTGCTAGACTTGGTCCTGGAATTGTGAAAATATGAAATTGATGGAAGCAATATTAGAAGTTGTGTGTTGCATTTTTCTCCTTGTGCTAGATGATGGAAGCTTGCAAGTCTTCGTTGCAAGTGTTATCCATTTGGATAGGAGGGGTTCATGTAAGGGGAAATGGGTGGGTGGGGCCACATAAAATAAATACTTATAAGTGATAGTTACCACGATGATCAGGGTGAAAATGGGAATACAATAGGATAGATTGTAAATAAGGGTGCTAGGAAGGGGGTCGGGTCGGGTCCATGGAAAAAGGAAAGTATAAAAAATGAGAGGTAGCACTCTGGTCAAGGAGAGGTGAGGAATACAATGGGATAGCTCCCAAATAAATGTGTCAATGGGACCATTATTGCCTTATTTTTTTAATAATCCTATAGAGTTATACTTTGATATGATTAATACTACAGTGGTGAAATGACCAAATTATTAATAGGAACAAATCTGTAGTAATTTTGCAACCAGAATGCAGGAGGCAAGGTTGCATGGAAATAGATCTTGTTTGTTCTCTTTCTGTCCCAAGGTTTATGGTTTTTCAGGTTCCTACAGATAAGGGTTTTCCTTGTGTTATATCTCTATGATATACGAACAGGGTTGAAAAATAATAATCGACCCAATATCTCAGGGAACCAACTAAGGAGGCTAGACCATACCCTTATTTGTATTACTCGATTACCCAAGTGTTATAGAGTATCTTCCTAAGTGTTGTTCTCGGTGCCACTATAATAGTCGTACGATTGATCGATTGATCTATAGTGTGTTTCAGGATACCTAGTCCAGTCTGTATACAGGGAATATCTATTGTGCTACCAATTGAAGGGGTACAAACGGGGTTACAAGGGTGTCCAACAATGTCATATTAAAAACCTCTTGTATTTCCTATGTGTATGCTTCCTTGACCATTGATTTATGTGTGTAACAATAGATCATTGTAGTTTTAAGACGTCGAAACACATCTCTAACCAGAAAAAATTAACCCATGATTCCTGCTAAGGAAAGTAATTTGATACCACTTGTAAGGTACCATATGTAATATAATATGCAAAAACAAGAATATTCAATATATCTCAATGGACCAACAAAATATTGAGAAGAAAAAAATTATAAATGATTCCTTTATTCAAATAAAGTAATGTCTACTTTCCTCTTTGAGGGGGAAACCTCTAGCAAAGTAGATCTCTATTACAATAATTCTAAAGAAAAAAAATTCTCATGCCTCCTACTCTTATATATACTAATTATATATTCTAAAGAACATTCTGGATGAAGATATTTCTAGAAGCAGAAGCTTATATTAGGTATTCTTACATTGACTTGTTCCATTAAATAGGCCTTATAAACTAATTTCAGTCTTTATTACATGGAAAATATATTATTCTACCTATGTGAGGGGTTATGGAGGTTAGGTCCCTAAACAAATCACCACCCAGAAAGCCAAAGAATATACATTTGTGTCTACTTCTCCTCACTTCCTCAAGACAACAAATTCAATCACATATATTACATACTACATAGGCTCTCAAAGCGGACATAAGAATAAGCTAGTATTTCTCATTCCCTACATATTGGTGTTTCTCCCACACCAATCATTGATAGCACACATATAGATTCCCTCACACCCACTATTGCTTTAATTCTATCAACAATCAGTTAGTATAGTATGCTTGTGTTATTGATCATTCTAAGAGAAATAGTAGGAGAGGTATACTTTCATTGTACGACTGTAGGAGGTTGATAAAGGAGTAGGGGCCAAATATAAAAATAATGGTTTGGACTATCCTAGAATACTAATCAGATGAGTTCAAAGATAATGCCAAGTTTTCAAAAAATAAGAAAGGCACATTCCCGAGTAGAAAAATAATCAACATGGTTTGACCTTGTAGAAAACAAAAAGGAAATCTCTCACAAATAATCAGGGGCTTTGTTACAAGGAAAATATCTCTATGGCTAGCATGAACCACAAAAGATAGGTATGACTATAGAAATCGAATCAATTCCATCATATTATATATAAACTAATGTGCAAGAGAGGTAAGAAATAGGCCTACCTTGTCCAAACATTTGATGTTGTCCACCGTTGAGCACTTCGACCCAAATATTTATCCCTACAACAGTTCTCAACAAACAAGCAGAGCAAACATACAATGATAATGTAACATGTTAGCACATTAGATAGCACAATCCCTTAATATACAAAACAAACATGCCCATGGATCATAATACATATATTTGCAAGATATTAATTGGATGCGAAAGTATTATTTCTATTAATAAATGATCAACAAAAGTGAAAATATTACAGACTTCTATGTCGACACGGTTTGAAACAAAGAAATTGAGTTCCTTCCAACTGGGCCTCCACCACTTCAATTGTATACCAAAGGCAAGCTCACATAAGGGAGACAAAGAGGTTCTCCATCAATAAGGGAAGAGCTTGGGGGCAGAACACTGTTTTCATACTTAAAGGACAAAGGGATGCAGACTCATTATGAAGTAAATAATTTCTCCACAACGACGTTTCTCTCAAAGTTGAATTCTCTCTCCTTTTTTCCCTAGCTCAAAATTGGATTCTTTATAGCCTTCAAAATGAAACTGAAGGGTCGATTCAGAAATTTTCTAGTATATGGAAGGCCAAGGATCAAAGATCTACTGTCGTGAAATGGAAACCCAAAATTTAATTTAGATTTTCTAGCACAAATCCCGATGTACACATGTTGTAGTGGAGAAAACAACATATACGCTTGTTGTAGAGATTGCAAGGCGCATACAAGTGGAAAAATATTTATTTTTGTCTCTGGATTTATCAATCATGGAAAGTAATTCTACATGGGGGAATGGAATAAGGCCCTCTCTGCAATATTGCATAGGGTGAGGAAAATATTGCTCTAACAGATGCCCCCTAATGTGTGAGGTCAGAGGAGAGTCTACGATGGACAAAATACATTATAAATAAACCAGAAGTGGAGTGGTAGAGAACCAACTGGATGAGCTCAATTTATCATTACATTTTGTACTGACTTTGCATACATGGCTACCAAAAAGACACTGTAGATCCATGCAAAAATATACCAAACAAGTGTTTGTGGCCATGAATGGGAAAATACAAATGTGGTTACATGCCAAAGGATGTCATAGTCACGAACAAGGCCTAGTAGAACCAGTCTAAAAAAAATCAAGATGAGGATATATGTATACCATGGAGTACAATATGATCTCCCATGATCACTAAAGTTGTATAGGTACTGGTCCATATGAAAAGGAAGCAACAACTCAGGAAATTTGCGGCCACATAGTGATGTCTTCAAGTATTCTACACAATCTGCCAAAGGTGCAAGTATACATCATGTGAATAAAAGAGTTGAGGTCGAACACAATGAGACATCGTTTGATTACTGATCATTGGGGTATAGCGTTAACAAACACAATATAGGATATCGATAATCAAAGTAGGTATCAAGGCACATAGTACATTCTTACAAGTGTGAATAAAGGAGTTGGTGTTGAACACCTGAAGAATCCATCGATTAGGAGACATTGATGTATTCCCAAATGCCGATGGCGAGAGGGCCTACCACTAATGACTACAAGCCTCAAGGTACTCATAAGACTCTAGGCCTAGTTTCTAGAATAAATGGGATGATGTTGATGGAAACAGACCGTTAAAGTGAGAGAATTAAGGAATATCTCATCAGTCAACATGAGGTACAAAGCAGAAGCTTCATGATTTGGTGGAAATCATACGAAGAACAAGTTCACGAACCAATGACCCTGTGCATCTTTCACGTGTGCCAAGTGAAAGCAATATATGAAAAAGACCCTCTAAATAACATCGAATGATGAAAACTATTGAAAAAGGTGAAGAAACCACCAATAAGGCTAATGGAATCAAGACATTGCATGAATCCCAATGTTTGAATAGATGTCTTGTCGTCAAACACAAGGGAAACCACCCAGTCAATGACCAATGATGAAATGTCAACTGTTGGGTTCAAGGTTACCTACCAATGATGAAAGTAGGGCCTGGGTGCATGATAGGACTAAAGTATCATGTGATTTTGAGACAGACCGAGGGTATGGCTGACATACAAAGTCAAGATTTCTGAGGAGTGTCTAACACGGGTTGATAGAATTCCTTTGAACAATAGCATGAGACATGTGGAGGACTCTGGTAACATAGACCTGATGATAAAATCATGAGATGCAGAAGGCATCAATGAAGTTCTCTGTAGAGACTAGAAGAGTAACCAGTCGGTAGAGAATACTCTATAGCAAGCTCATCTTCCTAAGGCCATGCTAAACCCAAAATTATGATGAATGGACTCAAATAACTTTATGCTTTGTTCAAAGGAGACATGATTTTTGTTGATATAAGATAATACTCCCTTCCTACCCGTCTTTTTTTTATTTTTCATAACAAATGAATGTTATGATATAGATGAGGAAACGAGTGTCACAAGTAAGAAAAAATAGTTCCAGTAGTGGAACATACCTATGCTCAATGTAGGGAAGTGCATGCAGGAGATGGATACTCAGGGGAATGTTCCCTCCTAGGTATAGGGTGCCAAATTGTGAAGGATATAAACAAGGCTCTGCTTGGTTGAGGATGCAAAACTGTTGAGGTGAATGGTTTATAATGCAAAATGAGAACCAACTATAGGCTCAATACTGCAAGGAAGGGCATGATATGAAATCACACCTTAACGCCAAAACATGTCCTTTTTATATTTTTTAGTCTATTGGGTGTGAAAAAGGGATAAACTTGTGCCAAATAGACATCTTTTCAAAACCAATTTACGAGTGTGAAAAAGACAATTTCACTCGACGATCTTTTCACTTTTTGATAACGAGTCAGAAAATAGCTTAACTAAGACTCATGATCTTTCAAATCCAATTTAACAAGTGTGAAATGGACAAATCACTCGGAAATATTTTCCTTTTTAGACGAGTCAGAAAATATCTTAAATTAAACTCATTGATGTTGTTCTAATCAAAATGTAATGGGGGAGGCCAAGGCTCCCATACCGACCTTCTGAGGAATGTCATTATCGTACAAATAGCCAACATAATCTTGGGAAAACCCAAATCTCTCCAAGTCGAGGAGGATAAAGTACTGGTGGAGTATATCATCTCTGTGATATATCAGATAATGTCTCTTACTAGAAAAGACATAGGAGGGGGCATCAGATATCCCAAAAAACCATCCCAATTGAAAGGGATCTCCTCAAGACTTGGAAGGAGAGTACTCATGGAGAGAAAAAATATCTCATGTTCAGAAGGAGTGTTTTCAGGAATGATGACAACATGATATAGGAGGTATATGACTAGAACTAGAACTAGAAGAGCAGGATCGACTGAAAATTTTATCGACGTGACCACTTCCTGAGACTTGTCACTCTCCAAGAGAAGAGTGGGTTTGACTGAAGATTGCATCATCATGACCACTAGTTGAACATGATGTGAGACAACAAGGTCAAGAGATGCATCACCGCCTAACATAGGAGAGGTGTTAGTCAAATATTTCACCGACACAACTGTTGGTTGAACAAGATGCAAGACAACAAGGTCA
>SNQJ01S0144107.1:38968-62752 GCA_010110895.2 Picea sitchensis
ATTCTGTTACGAGGAAAATCTCTCTATGTCGAGGGTGAACCACAACAAACATGTATCACTGTAGAAATCGACTCAAATCTAGCATATTCTATATAAACTAATGTGCAAGAGAGGTAATAAAGAGGCCTACCTCATCCAAACGTTTGATGATGTCCACCGTTGAGAACTTCGACCCAAATCTTTATCCCTACAACAAGTTCTCAACAAACAAGCAGAGCAAGCATATAATGATAATATAACATGTTATCACATTAGATAGAACAATTCATTAATATACAAAACAAACATGCCCATGGATCATAATACATATATTTTCGAGATATCAATTGGACAGGAAAGGAGTATTTCTATTAATAAATGATCAACAAAAGTGAAAATATGACAGACTTCCGTGTCGGCACGGATTCAGAACCAAGAAACCGAGTTCCTTCCAACTAGGCCTCCACCACTTCAATCCTCCACCAAAGGCAAGCTCATATAAGGGAGACAAAGAGGTTCTCCATCAATAAGAGAAGATATTGGAGGATGAACACTGTGTTCAGACTTAAAGGACAAACGGATGCAGACTCAATATGAAGGAAATAATTTCTCCAGAGTAACTTTTCTCTCAAAGTTGAAATCTCTCTCCTTTTTTCCATAGCTTGGAATTGGCTTCTTTATAGCCTTCAAAATGGAAATGAAGGGCTGAGTTGGAGTGTTTCCAGTATATGGAAGGCCAAGGATCATAGATCTCCTATCGTGACATGGAAACCTGACATTTAATTTTGATTTTCTGGCACAAATTCTGATGTGCGTGGGTTGTAGTGGAGAAGCCAGCGTATACGCTTGTTGTATAGCTTGCAAGGTGCATACAAGTGGAAAAATATTTATTTTTTTCTTTGGATTTATCAATCAGGGAAAGTAAGTCTACATGGGGGAATGGAATAAGGCCCTCTCTGCAAGATTGCATAAGGTGAGGAAAATCTTTCTCTAATAGGCTTAGGTCCAGTTCTAGGCTTACCTAGATCTTCCTGGATGTTCCTAGAGCCTCGAATTTCCTGGAACTGGGACTTGCCTTTTCCACTAAGAGGATTACTACTTCCACTAATAGGATTGACTCTTAAAGGACAATATGCAATTGAATCCCTATTCCATTATTTCTCTCAATCAATAGGACAAGTAAATAAGTAGGTTGTTATGAGTATTCTGTTTAGACCAATTGTCATAATATTTTTGAAGTAATCTATAATATCACTCTTCTTCTCATAGAAACATGGAACGCTTGCTTGAACACTTGGGCCAACCAAGAAACACTGCCCACTCTCCTATGCTCTCTACCTATGTCTTTGATGCAGAAGGAATAAATCCTGCTAGTCAATCAATGCCATTATACCACACCCTTTTTTCATATTGGAAGGTAAAGCGCTAGCCATCTATGAGGTTATATCAATTTCTAGATGATTTCATATTCCTATCCAATTACATGTTTTCAAAATACCTTCATATTTTCACATGCAATAAGAGATCATTTCGTAGTGCACCATGCTCAAGGATTTTGTTTTTTTACCAAATAACTTAGCACAATGATCCTATTCGGCTCTGGTGGGTAGTGTCAATGGTGATCCTAGTCGGCTCTAATGGGTAGCGTCAATGGAGGATACACATGCAAGTACCATGACTGGTATGAGCCGTCCTAGCAAATTGTTGGTGAAGCCCACCCACAAATGCATTTTTTTTCTAGTGACGCATGTTTAAACTTTGTTATATGTTATGTTTTTAAAATTGATTTAAAATTATTTTATTTTATTTTTCTTTTTTCTTTATGGTTCTTTAATATAATCTATTGTTTTGGATTTTTTGTTTCTCTTTCACAACCTCCAATGGTTTATGTTTGCATTTGAGCTATTTTGCAACTTTTTAATTTTTGGCACTGCACGTGGTTTCTAAGACCCTAGGTTCGAGTTATCTATGACCAACAAAATCCACCAGACACAGAGCCTTTCGGCATCACCTGCGTGCACAACCGAAGTCTCACCTGAGGTATCTATTGGGACTGCAAGAACCAAGTTTCTGTAGTAGTGAGGGAATGGCAGGTGACCATTATGTTCATTCTTCCTTATTAGTTCTGTGTGCGTAGTTATGTCCTTTTTCTATATTAACTACTTAGTGATTCAGATTCATACTATCGTTATATTCCAGATTACTACATAAACCCATTGTTGGAAAAATCATCATTATTGTGCCATGATTAAACATAAGACAAAGCTAATATACTATGCATCTAGACAAAATTCATAAGCAATCACATAAAATACATACGACACAAAATTTAACGTGGTTCACCCAACTATGGGCTATGTCCACAACAACTAGCTTCATTATTAGGGATTTATTAATGGTTTTAGGCTTGTGCATTGCTCTTACAAATATACATAATGTTTATCTTTCTCTTCTCCTAGCCTAGAAACTATGTGGTGAAAGCCTCTCTATCTCTGCATCATCCCTTACATTAATACATGAATAGAATCCAAAATACTTCTCGAGAATAACCACATAGAGGAACCCCTATTCTCCCAATTCATTACATATTTATGCATATGATCTAGGGCTTAAAATCCTACTAAGTTCATCCTAAAAACCCATTACATTGCATGACTAATATAGTTAACTAACTATCCAAGTTGATTTCTTCCGCTTTTCCATTTTCATGTTTCCTTTTCACTCTGACTACTTTTCCTCCTTATTTTGTGTGTCCTTCCATATTTAGTATGTCGAGACTTCACCCTTAATTTTCATCCTCTTTATTATGCTTTATTATTCTCTTTTCTTTATTCCCTATTTTATTTTTCTTACTATGCATTGTCCTTCTGGATGCACCTCAGCTGCACACTCCCTAGTCTTTATTTTTCTCCTTTGGGCACCTCTTCTGCGCACTTCTTCTATACTTAGGATTTTTCCAAAAAAATTATTCCAAAAATGTCTGTCCAGCAGGCCCCCAACACTCACCTATGGCTTGTCCCAATCCACTCAAGCATGTTTCCTACTCCTCCATGCCACAATCAAATTTTGGGAGGCAACCTTAGCTACCTCAACTTCCTTGAGTATCATTGCCTCTTTTTTTAAGATCTCTTCGACCCCTTGTGTAGTCAAGAATGTAAGTTTATCTTATACCTCTTAGGATACTTTCTTTACCTTACCTTTCACAATGGCCAACTCACCAATCACCCTCACTGCTTCTTCTTGTATTGGTCCAAGGTGTTGTTATAGGATCTTTTGTTGGTCCCTCATTCTCTCCACTTCTAGGTATGACTGTGTTTGTGCCAAAATTGTTTTCATACGTTCTGCTCGTAGAAGTGTAGTGACCCTTTCTGAATTTTTTTGTGGTTTATGTTCCTATCCTGACAACATAACCATTTGTTGGCACTTCATGTAGTTTGTAATACTGTAGGTTCAAGTTATCTATGACCAAAAACCCAAGCTAGAAACAAGCCCTTTTGGCATTATCTACATGTACAGATGAAGTCTCACCCGAGGTATCTATTGGGACTACAAGAAGCATGTTTCTACAGTATTGAGGGAATGGGAGGTGACCATTTTTTTCATTCTTCCTTATTACTTTTGTGCATGTAGTTCTATTCTTTTTGTGTATTAACTACCTAGTGATTCAGATTCCTACTATCATTATATTCCATATTACTTCATAAACCCATTGTTATAACAGTCGTGATTATTGTGCCATGATTAAACATAAGAGAAAGCTAATCTACTATGCATCCATACATAATTCATAAACAATAACATAAATTGCATATGACACAAGATTTAGCGTGGTTCACCCAACTCTAAGCTACATCCACAATGGTTGGATTCTTTATTAGGCATTTAGTAATGGTTTCTCCTAGTCTAGATGCTTTTCATTGAAATCCTCTCTATCTCTACAACATCCCTTACATTCATACATTGATTCTCTCCCTTCCTAACATATCCTATCAACCTTCTTACTGACAAGTGTTCTCGACAGTTTGGAACAGACTCCAAAATACTACCTGAGAATAACCACATGGATGATCCCCTATTCTCCCAACCCATTACATATTTATACATACAATCTAGGGCTTAAAACCCTACTAGGTTCATCCCAAAACCCCATTACATTGCATGACTAATTTATTTAACTTCCTATTCGAGATTCTTTCTTCTACTTTTCCATTTGCATGTTGCTTTTGCACTCTGACTACTTTTCCTCCTTTTTCGCTTCCTTCCATATTTATTTTGTCGATTTTTCACCCTTCCTTTTCGTCCACTTTATTCTTCTTTATTCTTCTCTTTGATTTATTCCTTGTTTAATTCCTCTTGTTGTGCACTATCCTTCTGGATGCACGTCAGTTGCACACTCCCTAGTTTTTCTTCTTCTCCTCTGCGCACCTCTTCTGTGAACTTCTTCTATACTTAGGATTTTTCCCAAAATTGTATTCCAAAAATACATATCCAACATTAAGTCAGAGCCTTTCCTTCTTCGAAATCGTATTTTGCAACTTTATTAAGTCAGATCCTCTCCTTATTCCAAATCATATGAATTGACAATATTCTCTTGTAGTTCCCTTATTATCAATTTCAACCATGTCCTTGCAACATTATTTATATGCATGTAAGTATTCATCAATGTAAAGTTTTTAACCTAGTTCTGTAATGCCCTTTAGTTTTAGGAATGAACTTTGTTAACGAGATATTTCCCCCGTGACTTTGGGTCAAGTCACAACATATCGAGACTGTATTGAGAAGACTAAAATCTTTTGTCACATACAAATATGAAAACTAAAAGATAACTACTTTTCACTAAGAGAAGGTAGGGAAAGAGAGAAGGACAAAGTATGCACCTTAAACCCTTCATTCGATGTCAATCCCCTCTCATGATTTTTGAAGTGATTTTGACCTTTTCCGAAGAAAGCTTGCAGAATGAAATCAAGAAAATTGTTGTAGCGTGGTAGTTACATAATCAAGTAGCATACATATCATGCATTATATCCAAATAAATTATGAAGAATGATAACATACAATATTGAAATGAGCACCAAATATCAAAGTTAGTTACAACTTGACTTGCTTCTAGCACTACTTCGGAGCCAAACGCCCGAGTTCCTCCATAGATCCTTCAAGCATATACTCAGCTATGAGACTCTTCCTTGAATATCCCAATAAGGATAAGGAGATACCTTATTACTATATAATAAGGAAGAAACAATGGAAAAGGATATTTCAGTTTGGGGGATGACACTCAGGGGATAAAAGGAAATAGGGAAGCTTGCTAGATTTGGATAGTATAACCTTACACCAAAATACCTCTTCTCATTTTTTCCTTCAATGGTGATTTATATATTCCCCAAGGGATTAGGGAAGTTCAAATCCATTTTTTATGGGCATGGGGACATTGGGAAACTAGACAACCGAAAAAATCACCCAAAAACTCAGAAATATTTTATTTTTCATTATGTTTTAGGGAACCCGTGGGTTTTACATTGAAAAGTCATGGATGTATGTGCTTTGCATCAAAATGGACCTTGGATTAGTGTAAAATACATGTTTTTTATATTATTTTCATTTGGCAGGTCGACGATTATCTAGCAAGCCAAGGGAAAGGGTTAGGTCATGGAACAAATGCACAGGTGTGGAATTTTTTGCTATAATATATGCTCCCTAATGTTTGAGGTCGAAAGGGTGAAATGATGGCCGAAATACATTATAAAATATGAGAAGCGAGGATGCATTGAAGTAAATCTATGAAGGTCCCTGAACAACTAATCCAAGAACAACAACCATGAAGAAACATCAAGTAAGAGTATTCTCATCCCAAGTTGGGCATACCCATGTTGAGGAGTGATATAAGAATGGCCTCCAAATCAAGTACATTATGAATCCATGGTAGATGTGAATATAGCCATATTTCATGGCCACGAACAATACAAACTAGATCCATGTGATATAAATGAAGTAGCAAGATTGCCACAAAAAATACATAGTGGATCCATGTGATATAAATGAAGTAGCAAACATGGACATGAAAAATACACAGTGGATCCAATTCAAAGTAGATCATAGCCACAAATAGATACAAAGTGGAGCTATTTCTGAAAATCAATAATAGAGGATATATGGGACCAAATGGAGAGAACATGTTGATCCTCTACAAGTAGCAATGTCTATAGGGTGGCACCATATGGATCGAGAAGGAGCACAAAATACATGATGCTTGTACTTCACCTGAGATATTCACAATGATTTGTCATGGTACATGTCTACACTATGTGAATAGATGATTTTAAGTCGAACATAATGAAACATTGTTTGATTACCAATAATTTATATATATTGTTAAGAAATGTGAGACAACCCACCAATTATGATAATGGGAGTCAAGGTACCATGGTACAATCTAACAAGTGTGAATAAATGAGTTAATGTAGAACACTTGGTAGAATCTATCGATCAAGGCACATTGATGTATTCCCACTATCAATAGCAAGGAAACCTACCACTAATAAATGCAATCCCCAAGGTACCAAATATGACTCTAGATCTCTATCCCAGAGCAAGGTGTGTTGAAGTCGATGGGAAAAGATCTAATGGGAGGAAGGAATTAAGGCATCCTTCATCATACAACACGAGGGGTGGTGGAAAGGAAAAATATTTGGAAGAAATCAGACGAAGATATAGATACTTGTGAGGATGATATTGACTTGAACAACTCGAGAATGTCGACTTGCAAGGTCAGAAACTAACTATAGAATGGATGAATAAGGTTCAATCTTTCCCTTGAATAGAAGAATGACACATTATGTGACTTAGGAAGCATGTACTATAAATTGGGATACATTTGTGATACAGGAAGCATCAACAAATGATCTATATGGTTGGAAGAATAACCAATCGTGGGAGATAAAGCTCAAAATTATAAAGAGCCTCCTAAAGCCATAATAGACCCAAAATGATGAGATGTCGACTTAATATTGTTCTTTTTTCAAGGGTGAGAACATTGCTTCAAACACAAGAGATGAATGCTTTCCCCACTCTTTTTTTATTTATTTTTATTTTTTTAGTCTTTTTCATATTATTAAAGCCTGAAAAGGAATAAAATATTGTTATAGTACAGTGGAGGAAACGAGTTTCGCAAGAAAACAAGATAGTCCCAGAGTGTAAGGAACATACCTATTCTTAATGCAAGGAAAGAATGTGCAGGATATGGACACTCATGGGGTGTTTCCTCTAGGGATAAGGTGTCGAGTCGCAAAGGCATAAATTGCAAGGCTTGGAACTGATAGGAATGAATAAGAAATGGGTTCAACAACAACATGATGAAGCCAACATTAGGTCTAAAATCATGAGTGGTAAATATGCAATGAAATTACAACTCAACTTTAGGAAGTAAACCTCCCATGGTGGTATTTTTCGTAAGTTTATCCTCCAAGGCCCGAAAAAAGAGTAAAACAATACCAAGGAGAACTCTTCTAGTCAAATTTTGACTAGAGTATTCCTTTTTTGTAAATAGTATGTTCGGTCCAAAAAAGGGTTAAAATTATACCGAAAAGACATCCTTTCAAATATTTTTTATGAGTGTGAAAGAGATAAGATCACTCGTCCATATTTTCATATTTAAAGAGTCTGAAAAGAGCTTAAATATGGACTCCATTGTCCTTTTTCATAAATTTAGGTTCTTGAGCCCAAAACAGTGTAAAACAAAACTGAGGAGAACTCTTCCAATCCGTAGACTAGAGTATATTGTTTTCATAATTATTCTATTTGATCCAAAAAAGGGTAAACTTGTGCCATATAAACGTTCTTTCATATCCATTTAACAAGTGTGAAAGAAACAAGGTCACTCGACAATCTTTTCAATTTTAAGGAGTCTGAAAAGAGATTAACTAAGACTCCATAATAGAGGGAGTCTTGTAGGTAATATCCATAAGAAGATTGAGTAAGAAGAATGGATTTTGTATGCAATTTCATGGCGGGACTAAATAGGAACCCCAAGAATAAGAAAACTTGTAGCATCAGAGCCATAATACAAAGGGATTCTAAACTAGGAAACCCATATAATATAGGATCTACCACATGAATCACAACACTTCTAAACAACAAAGAAGGTTTTGTGTTGCAACTTAGTGGGGTCGATCCTAAGGAAAAATGAAATAGGAAACGGATAATGAAAAAATGTATGGAGGGGAAAATATAACTTATATGCTAGTTTCAATATCATTACTTGTTAGAATGGATCGACATGGAATCGAAAGGTACCCAAGAAAATGCCTCCAAAGTCCTATATATAAGACCAAAAACACTTACCCAGAAGTTAACAAGTCCAATACAAAAACCTTCGATAAAGAAAAGTATTAAGGGATACAAAACTTGAAAACCAGAAACCCTAAAAATGCAATATGTACAGAGGATCGTGGAACCTTGTGTCTTATGCATAGGAGTGCTCAAGTTAGAGCCCATTTATAGGCTCAAGCGAATGGTTTCGTTGGTAACCAACTAATAAAGCTTCCATTTTAGGAGCAGGTCGAAGATCCATAATCATAGCATCAAGGATGGCCTCATCTAAAGGAAACTCAACATCCATTAAATAGGGGCTCAACACTATACAAATACCATGGCTTGAGGTCTTACAAACAACAAGATCAGACTCAATAGGAAACACCATATTACTCAGGCCAATAGGGGGAAGCAAGGGCTCCCATGCCCCCATTGAATAAAACACTTGATCAATTGCCAAGACATTTTGTCGAGAAGGAGAACATAACTGTAAAGGATATTTCTTAGGAGAAGTTGAGAACCAAGAATAATATTCCACATAATTCACTTATGGAAGGGAAGAGTCTACTTGAACACTAGGAACATACAAAAGGGAAACCTGAGGAAAATTTGAACCAGGATGGTGATTATCAAATGAAAGTTTATAAATAGTGACAATGCTTCCATTGTGAGGGAAATGCATCACACGAAAGAGCGTAGAAAACAAAACATTCATCGCATACACATAATCACTCCCAAGAAGAAAATTAAAGTCTAAAGGGCTTGACACCACTAATAGATCACCTAGGAAATTCTTCCCACTTAACATGATAGAAGACTAAGGAATAATACCCAGGACGTTACTAGGTATTTTCCAAAATCCACACTAACTCATTTGGTAGCTAACACAATGTGGAGACAAAACTTTCCAAATTAGGGGATGATAGAATAATTGTAGATGATCCTTCATATACAATAATTTATAAAATTCCTAACTTATTAACTCCAACTGTTATCTATAAGGGTACAGAAGAAGGAAGTTGAGCATCTACAAGATGATTCCAATAAAAGGCAACCATACTAGGACTTGGAGGTACTCAAAGGATTTAGATTCCCCTTGTTCATAAGGTATTGAATTGGAAATTCTAAGGGCACGGTAAAAATACACATCACTCCCTAAAAGAGGAGTGGGATCAAACAAATATTGCATGTGGGGCCACTTCCTTGGAGCTTGTCACTTTCAAAGGAGGAAAGGTGGGATCGATCAGAGATTACCAATATTGGGAGAACCCAAAGCTTTCCAAGTCGAGGATGATAAAATACTTGCATAGGATCCTTCATATACAATAATTTAGAAAATTCCTAACTTATTAACTCCAACTGTTATCTATAAGGGTACAGAAGAAGGAAGTTGAGCATCTACAAGATGATTCCAATAAAAGGCAACCATACTAGGACTTGGAGGGAGCGTACTCAAAGAGATTGGAATTCCCCCTTGTTCATAAGGTACTGAATTGGAAATTCTAAGGGAACGGTAAAAATACACATCACTCCCTAAAAGAGGAGTGGGATCAAACAAATATTGCATCAACAAGACCACTTCCTTAGACTTGTCACTTTCCAAGAGAAGAGTGGGATCGATCGAAGATTGCATCAGCGTGACCACTTCCTCAAATACTAGTTGAATAGGATTTGAGACACCATGGTCAAGAGATGAATCACCCCCCAAAACATGAGTGGTGTCGACCAAAGATTGCATTGGCACGACCAATTTTTCGACCAAATATTGATTATATTGTTGGGAAACCAAAGATGAATCAGAACTAGAAGGGCCATCAGACAAGGACCACGCTTCTTGTGCCATGACAATAACATGGCACAAATGAGTAAGGTGACCTCCTTTTCAAATATTACAAGGGAACTTGGGATTACATCATATACATCTAGGATTATCCATAGTATAAATTCCCCTAGCACGACTTGTAGTGGTCGGTTGGTTTTCCCCAGCATGACTAGTAGAGGTTGGTTGCACATCTCTAATGTGACTAGTAGGGGTTGGTGACAATAATCCAACATGACCCACAGAGGTCGGCGACTCAATGCTAGTATGAATCACAGTGACTTGACATTTTCTCCCACTGTGACTCGTAGAGGCTGGTGACAGGGCTCCAACATGACTCGCATAGGTTGGTGAGCTATCTCTAACATGACTCGTAGAGGTTAGTAGCTAATATCCAACATGAATTTCAAAGTTTAGTGATGTTTTTTTCATATGACTAGAAGTGACTATATTCAATCCCCCAACATAGCTTTAAGTGGTTGGTTCCTTGTCTTCAACATGACTCATAGAGGTTGTTGATGAATTTCCAACAAGACTAGCAGAGGTTGGTGACTTGCTTCCAGAATGACTTGCAGTGACTGGGCTTGTGATTCCATCATGACTAGCATAGGTTGGTTTCTTACCTCCATCATGACTTGTAGAGGATGGTGACAGGTCTCCAACATGACTAGCATAGGTTGGTGACTTATTTTTCTTAATCTTCCTCTCCCTACGCCTTTTATACTTCTGATTACTAGTAGAAAGGATTTCACCAGAAGAGGGAGGAGGATGAGAAGAAAAATTTGTGGATACAGAAGGTGAAGTATCAAAATTTGTACGATTCCCATGACATAAGTTTCTTATATGGGAAGAATAAAGAGAAATCAGGACATTTGGAGTGGTCCACAACCAAAATGGTAGTCCTACATTCAACCTAGGAATTTTCAAAGTGGACATCAAGGGGGAACCAAGGTTTCCAAAGAAAGGAAAACCACAAGAATCCCCTTGGGAGTGGGTCCCTTGGTTGGTATCCTTAAGAACTTTTCCATATCGTTTGTTTTGTCCCTTTCAGGATTGTTCATGTCCACAAAAGTCTCACACACTGACTCTGGCGAACCAGTGGTGACTCCACACTTTCAAGAGAAAGACCAAGGGTCCTTCCCGACTAGTGGAGTGGTTGGTAAACCACCCTGAATAAATGATCCAAAAGCAGTGAAACTGAAACAACCTATGGAAAAATACACAAATAAACACTCCAATAAAAATACCTAAGAGAAACATCGCAAGCAAACAACTTTTCCACATATTCAGCCCAGGTGGATGAGGTCTTGAGTGAAAAGATATGAAATAGTGGAAAGGTACCTCCACTAATCATCCCTATCCGCTGAAATCAACCATGCTTCGTGAGGTACCCTCCAATAGTACTGAAAAGTGTGATATAAAATCTTCCCTAGGTACCACGACAATCCCCCGTAGTCACCTCTGAGATCCCTAGGAAAAACCACTAAGGTCACCAACTCGTAGTCAACATACGGGGGTACATTCGATAGTTAATCTCAAATGTATATTTAGGGTAATAAATCATGAAGCTTTGAAAGTGCCACCTCTCACAGAGGTAAAGGCACTAGTGAAACCCTTAATACATGATCTCAACACTATGCTTAATCAAGCCTCAGAGGGGAAATATCCTCAGCTCTCCTTCACTCAACCTTGTGTTTATCTCCTATGTTAGAGGAGGGTCCCTTCTATACATATACAATATTTGTATTTTAGATTATCCCTAGCTCAAAATTCTATGTTTTTTCAATGGAATTGGAGAGTTATCTCTCTAATCCTAACCCAAGGCCATAACCCTAAACTTGTTTGTGAACACTAGAAACAAAGTCTAGTACATTTTAAGTTTAGCGTTCATTTTAGTGGTTTTTTTCTCTGAAAGGGTATGGAGGTGCAACCGATTTCTTTTGAGAAAATTACAAAAATGAAACTTATAAGAACACTGGCAAATAAAAATTTACACTAACTCTTCAAATGAAAAAGAGTTTCACAAAGAAAATGCATGAATAATCCTTCAAGCCTTGACATGCAAATTTTTCTTTTCTAATGAAAAATGCAAAAGAGGAAAACAAAAGAATTTTATTTCTTAATTTTATTTTCAGATTATTTCCAGATGAGAAGAAAACAAAAACCTATGCTAACATCTGTTTCTTTTTCAAATAACAATGCAAAACAATGCAAAGAAAGAAAGAGACCTAACTAGTAGAAAAACTAGGTTTTTATTTTTATTTTCTTTCTATCAAAGAAAAACTAACAAAAGATGATAAAAGAAACTATTGAATGCATCATTTTCCTTTAAAATCCAAGCTAAAATATAAGCTAGGAAACTTGGGAAACTAGGAGTTGTTGAAGTTTTAATTATACAACTAGCAGTTGCGATTCTTCTTTATTATTATAATCATTTAGCAAATTAGTTTCATAAATAAGATCATTGAAAGAGAAAAAATCATAGAAACAATAGAGACACACAGATTATCCTAGGAAATCATCATGGGGGAGAAAACCCAATAAAAAATTTCTCAATATATTTAGACCACAGACCGAACAAAAGATCCTCCTCTAGGAAGAGTAGCGCACCACTTGACCAATAAATACCAAGAGATAGACTGGAAAACCTCCTTGACGTCACCCCTAGTTGCAACAACTTCTCCTCCAAGTCTTGTGCATTGCATATCTAGGTGTGTATGTTTCTAAATGAGGCAGTGGCCTCTCTTATAAATAGTGGTATAGACAACCTATAATTAGGTATGGGCTGACTTGTCACTTTACCCTCTTAATTTACAATTAACTGTCAAGGAACAATAGGTGTTGGAGTTTCTTCACACACACCTAGGATTTATTTTTCCTAATGTTATTCCTTGTTTATTAGTCATAATTAGTCATTATCCAGTCTCCTATATTTTAGGGGAGAATATTCCACCTGGATAATATTCTCTTTCAGTTGACACTTCAATTTGACTAGTTGAGTTGAGTTTAGATGTTGCATTGGTTTTGTCACCATGCAACATTGAGATCATCACCAACTCACTACTCTTTGTTCAGTGAGTTAACTAAAGACTAGTTTACTAGTTAACTCATCTAGGTGGAAGTTCACTCCCATAACTGCCTAAGAGACTAGACTAGGTGGTAGTTTACTCTTGTAACTGTTGGTGTGTGTCCAGATCAATCTAGATCACCACTATGGCTCATTATTTACTCATGTATCCTATATCATTGTAAATTATTCACTCTTTGAGTGTGGAATATGGTTAATGAGAATTCTTCCATTCTTTCTATCTTGCTTCTTCTTTCTCAATTTCTCTCTGCAAATGCGTGTAGGATTTTCTAGCTAGATCTATTATGTACAGGTTCAACACATTTACATGGTATCAAAGCTGACAGACTGCTAAGCAAAATCTACACCAATTTTTTTTCAGGTACAAAAGATTGAAGACAACAAAAAGATGGATTATTTGCCGGAAATACTTGTCACGCCTCATAATTATTTGGAATGGAAGACAAAAAAATTTCTTCTACTAATATGAAAAGGATTATACCAAATAACCATGGCAATGGAAGTAGAGCCCGATTCTGCCGATGAGAAAAATGACTTTCTCAATAGACAAGATATGGCCATAGGATGTATCCTCTATTTTATTTCTCTCGAAATTCTCTATCAAGTATATGATGACTCACAAGAATTCACTCCAAATGATTTATGGATAAGATTTGAGGTTTTATTTGGGAATAAGGAAGAATGCATGCAAAATGTTGACAAGATAGAGAATGTAGAAAATCCACTGGAAGATAAATCATCTCGGTTTGAAGAGCCTTCTACACAAGTATCTACAAAAATTTATATTCCATTAATTGAAGATGATGCCTACTCCATTTCATATTTTTTTTCTGAAATTCATGTGAAATATATATGGCATGCATCTCAGGAGTCACATGCAGACACTTTTGCATGCACCATGCATGCATCTCAGAAGTAAAAAAGGGAGCCGTGCACATCAGACGCCATTCTGATATTTTATGATCACAATTTGCAGAAAAAAATTGGATATTTGAATTCCTCTCAAGAAAACATCCAATTTCAAAAAAAAAATCGTTTGAAACAGAGTCCAGAAAGTGAAGTTACGATCATTTCAAAATCAACAAAATTTCAGCATTTTTCTGGAAACGACCGTACGGTTTTCAAAATTTCATCCAGAATTTATTTGGATATTTTTCATTACAATAAGATAAAGTCGATATGTGTGGAAATATCAATGATGCATATACTTCATCAAATCCATGCAGACATCTACATCTTCAACAAAATTTTCAAAGAGCACAAACTTGCACAGTTGTGAGGTTTTCTTGAAGTGAAGGACATGGTTGCTTAGCAACTGTTTTTTTGTTCCTTCTCATTTTTTATTTTATGCATTGTAATTTGAGGGGGGGTTTTGTTCCCATGATGTTTTCCCTCTTTCCTCATTTATTTCATTGTATCTTTTGTATTTGGGTACCTAACATGGCCTCGTAGCTGGGACCCATTCTTTGTTTTCACCATAGTGATGTTCAGGGCCGGTGTTGGAGTTTCTCCACACACACCTAGGATTTATTTTTCCTAAGTTTATTCCTTGTTTATTAGTCATAATTAGTCATTATGCAGTCTCCTATATTTTAGGGGAGAATATTCCACCTGGATAATATTCTCTTTCAGTTGACACTTCAGTTTGACTAGTTGAGTTGAGTTTAGATGTTACATTGGTTTTGTCACCATGCAACATTGGGATCATCACAAACTCACTACTCTTTGTTTAGTCAGTTAACTGAAGACTAGTTGACTAGTTAACTCAGCTAAGTGAAAGTTCACTCCCATAACTACCTGAGAGACTAGACTAGGTGGAAGTTTACTCTTGTAACTGTTGGTGTGTGTACAGATCAATCTAGACCACCACTATGGCTCATTAATTACTCATGTATCCTATATCATTGTAAATTATTCACTCTTTGAGTGTGGAATATGGTTAATGAGAATTCTTCCATTCTTTCTATCTTGCTTCTTCTTTCTCAATTTCTCTCTGCAAATGTGTGTGGTATTTTCTAGCTAGATATATTATGTGCAGGTTCAACACATTTACAATAGGGACAACTTTTACTAAGGAACAATAGGGCCTAATTAAATATAATATAACAATATTATTCAACTCTCTCTCAGGTAGAATATTCTTTGAAGTTACAATATTTCAACACTCCCTCTTAACAAGAAGGGTATTCTACTGACAACATAAATAACAACTGACTTGAATCAATACATCATCAAGAGGATGGTATATCATCATCAACATCGGAAACACTGTCAATCATATCTATAGTTCATCAAAAAAAATTCTCATCATCAATGTCAATAGAAACTGAACATCATCATCATTTGTAGTGTGAAGCTGGAGTAACATCATCCTCATAAAAAACATGAATCTATAAAATCAACATCAACAACATGAAGCTATAATAACATCATCATTATCAACAACATGACGCTAGAACATCAACATCATCAACAACATCAACAACACAAAGATGGAACATTAACATCTGTATGTGGAAACAGAATGAGGCAGGTGCATCAAGAACAAAAAATGTGGTACTTTGATATACCCTCCTTACCAAACCTTCAGGATCTACCCAGGAATCATAAGATTCTATTAATGAAAGAAATGTACAGAGACTATAAAAATACAAAGTGAAAGACTCGCTAGAATGGTGACAACTTATCCCTAAGAAGAGATGTGACGGCTACTTGCATTCGCAAGAAGATGATTACAATGAGGCTTTGAAGGCATTTTTACAATAAACAGGAATTCCAAAAACCCTATACATCCAAAAACCTAACCCTAGGAGATGAAGCACCAAAAGTCATGTGGGCCCAGTTTGGGTAAGTTAGTACATCAACTTCTCGGGGTTGTAACTTTTGCATACGATCTCTGTTTTAGGCGCATGATAGCCCGTTGGAAAGATATCATTGTGGAGATTCATTTTAGGTGAAATATTGAAGGAGCTTGCATATTGAAAACCTATTTTCCCAAAAATCATCGTTTAGGGCCTCAAAATGGCCCCGAAAGTTAAAAACTGCTAAAAATAGTAAATTACCAAAATTGCCAGAAAACTGTTTTGAGCCAGTTGGAAAAGGTGGGTGGCCACCGATGTCCACCTAGATCAACACATATGAAACATGCTCATCTATTCCAACATATTGGATATTTACAACTCCCTTCTGCACGATGTTAGGAATGTAGTGATATCAGATCTGTATGTGCTTTGTATTATCATGGAACACTGGGTTCTCTGTCATATTTATGAAACTTTGGTTATCACATAGAATCATGGTTGCTTCCATATACAAATCGAACAAGCCTGTCAACAAATTCCGAATCCATATGGATTCACAACTAGCAAAGCATGATGTAATGTACTATGCTTCTGTCTTACTCAGAGAAACACTCAATTGATTCCTCTTTTTCTGTATGAAGAACTTCCAGCCCAATCTGAATTAGTATAGCCATACAACTGGAAGTCACAATCTCCAGTATAATATATTCCATAGTCCAACGTACCCTTAAGGTATCTCATCACATTCGTTTTAGCTACAAGGTGAACACGTCTGGGATCCACGAGATATTGAATCAAGGTTTTCACAATAAAGCATATATTTGTTCTGGTATTCGTCAAATACATCAACAAACCAATCATCTATCTGTATAGAGTATCAACCAATAACTTCATATTTGTCTCCATAGGAGTGGACATGGTTCTACAGTCCATCATGTTGAATCTCTTCATAATTTGCACAACATACTTTCCTTGACTAAGGAAAATTTCTTCCGGGATCTTCCATAATTCAATACCTAAGAAATAGTGCATCAGGCCTAGTACCTTCATTTCAAATTCAATGACAAAATTCTTCTTACAATATGTGATGAGATTTTATTCATCTGTCAAGAATAATTCATCCACATATAGAAGCACTATAATTGGTCCATCATTCTCAATCTTGAAGTAAAGGTTTGGATCAACTTTACTCTTGGTAAATCCCAAGCTCATCAGAAAGACTATAAATCTTACCATACCAATCTCTTGGAGATTGATTCAACTTGCACACATGAGTCTTCTTGTCTTGTACTTCAAAACCAATTTTTCACATCACATTGTACCAACCTAGTACACTTTCTTAGCTGCAAATTAATTGGCACAATCATGTGCTAGATCTATGTTCTTTCTGCAAAGCACTATTTATCTCACTTCATGAGAGTATGTTCTCCAGTCTCTCTGCAATTGTTCCTATGAGAATGGTAATATACACTTGCAACTCCTTTGAAGCTAAGAATGATTTCTCCATTCCCACTGTGGATGATGAACTCTGAGAGTAACTCCTCTACTCTATCACGACAACAACTTCATCTGAAAATAAGAGTCACTCAATAACTGACATCAAGGGTATCTTATCCTATTTCTCTGGAGGTAAATAAATATTCTATTGTAGTCATGTATCCATGGACCAACTCATGTACTACACCAATTGGCACTGGAGATAACTCAATCTCAAATACAGGTATTTGCATACCTTCTCCCTCTGAATCTCATATTGTGTCAGATTCTTTTAATGAATCATGTTCTTTTCTACATATACATCTTCTGATTACTGGAGAAAGTGTTTCATCATAGTCTTATCCCTCTTGATGGGAGAATCCTCTCGACAAAAATCATGATTTTTACATCTTTATACTGTTATCTACACCATGCTTGATCTATTAGATAAATATTGGAAGTCACCACTAAGTTCCCTTCTAGTCTTAAAGAAAAATCCATATCCCATTCCTTCTGATTGGATTCATCCTCTATCATTGAAACAAGGGAATATTCTTAGGATATTTCATGTCTCCTAGAGGTATTGGAAGCTATGATCTAGTATTCTCAACTCATGGAATCTGTCTTCCAGTCCTGGAAGATGTCTCTTTTTCCCATCTAATCCTTTCTAATATTAGGATTACTCTGAGTCTTTATTTCTTCTGAGTCTACAAAAACTTCATAGTCTCTCCAGGATATACTTGTTGTTGAATACCAAGTTTTAATATGAAAAGTTGAGTTAGAATTCAAACGAATTCAACTTCTTTTCAAGGTGGATTCATTATCCATTGACCAAGTATACTGTGAGTTCTATTATAATGTTCAGTCATCTTTGGAGCCTTCAACTCTTCATGATATGTCTCCATAGGAGATGTTTTGTATCTAGAAAAAGTAGCTTCTTCTTATTATTCTTTGGTATATGGATGTATACGGTCATATATATATATACAACTTGGAGAGTCTGCTCCATGTCTCATCTAATATATTTCCTCCTACAATCATCACTATAGCTCCCTCAGGGTTATCACCCGTGACCTGCCTAGAACAATAACAACAAGGGAGAAACAACAGACAAGAATAATCCTCTTTATAATAATAATAAAACAATAGCGAGAACAATCATCACAGTATCTCCTTTAGAGATATCACTTGTGACCTTCTTGAAACAAGGGTAAAAAGTAACAAATGCAATAATAAGGAATGAGAGAAACACTCTTCTAGTGTTGTGATCAATCATTCCTTCGTGGTAACCTAGAGACAAAGCAAGAAGTTTCTCCTAGAGGAGATGTTAGTTATATCTAGTGAATGATTATAGTAAGCATTTATCTCAATAGTTCTCACATGCTACCAAGTATTCAATAATAAAAAAATTCAAATATTTATATCACAACTATAGTGTCTAGCAGTTATCATACTTGATATGTGTAAATTTGAATATTATTAATTTAATCAATGAAACCTAGAACTCAGAGTCTTGTCCTCAAGAATGAGTGTGTTTCTTTTCTTATGAGTCTCCTTAACTCAATATGACAAGTAATTTCTTCAACCTGCCCTCTATACTAAGACAATATGCTATCTTGATATAAATCTAAGTTAGGGAATAAACTCTATAATATCAACCTTAATCAATATAATACTTTGACTTTAATTTTGACCAATGGTTAGTATGATAACTTCAACAGATCAAAATGAAACCTGGATATTCATAAGATTAAAATAATTCCATAACAGGTAGAGGCATATCAAAGTAATCAAACCTGAGGTGCATAGCTCCTCTAAATGTGTTGGATCTGAGATCCTTCTGGATCTATGATTGTTTCTTAGAAAAAATATCCTTTCTCTTGCAAAAACTCTTTAGAATAATGATACAATTTGAGCATATGTAAGTACATACCTCTGATAGTATCGACAGGTAGTGGCACCATCTGGCAGTAGTGGAAAGAAATAATGAACCTTTAAAAACTTAAAAGGTGCTTCAACTTGTAACTTAAAGTTAGTTGGATATTTGTTAGGGTAAGGTGCACTAGGACAATACAAATCAGTCCCAACACTTCACAAAAAATTTTGTTGCAACTGGTTTTGGCACTGCAATTAGTGTTGAAAATAGAATGAAGGATCTGACATTGTAACTTCAAATGATACTGCAACTTCAACTGATATTGGTACTTCAACTACAAGTGCAACTGCAACTTATGGTTTTATGAGGAAACCCTAATTTTTCAAACTTTAAATTTTAGAATTTTGATCTAGGGACTAGATGTGCCCTCCTGGGGCAAGCTCCTAGATGTAGTTACTTCCCCCAATGTCCTCATTAAACAAGGAAAAAATCACACTTAGGTTTTATGCAAAAACCCTAATAAGGTAGCAGCTGCAATACTGAAAAACTGGATTTTGGAGAGGGTGTGTTGAGGCTAGTCACTTCTTATAAACTGTGAGTTGGTCTCTTTCACGCCTTCTGTGATACCATGTTTAATTTTTAATTATACAACTAGAAATTATAGTTCTTATTTATTATTATAATCATTTATCACAATATTTACATAAATAAGATCAATGAAACAGAGGCAATAACATAAACAATAGAGACACACAAATTATCCTGGGAAACCCTCATGGGGTAGAAAACCCAACAAAGACTTCCTCAATATAGATAGACCAAATACCGAACATAATATCCTCCTCTATTCCTTCACTAGGAAGAGTAGCACACCACTTGACCAAGAAATACCAAGAGATAGAACAAAAACCCTCCTTGACATCATCCCCAGTTGCAACAACTTCTCCTCTAAGACTTGTGCACTCCAGATCTAGGTGTGTATGTTTCCAAATGAGGCATTGGCATGTCTTAAATAGTGGTTTGGCCATCCTATAATTAGGTATGGTTTGACCTGTCACTTTACCCTCTTAATTTAAAATTATTTATCAAGTCACAATAGGGTCGACGTTTACTAAGGAACAATATGGCCTAATTAAATATAAAATAATAATATTATTCAACTCTCTCTCAGGTAGAATATTCTTCGAAGTTACAATATTTCAATAGGAGTAAGGTACTTTATGTGACTCAAAAGTTTTCAAAGAGTTAACATAGTAATACAAAGAAATCACAAACTCGGGAAGACTAGGATAATGTGGAGAAACCCATAAATCTCCAACAAGATGAAGAAATATTTTTTTTCACAAAATGCACACCGGTCTACGACTATGTGAAATGTGACTCGTGGATTTTTGCAGGTCATACACAACAAAAGAATGAATATCCACGAATGATATAAAATAAAATTGCAGATAACTCTATAAAATTGGAAAAATAAAAAGGAATTTCAACAGGGAGACTCCCAGAAACTTATGGAAATGTTTCCAGATAATAAAATCTTTGGAACAAATCTCGTAAAATAGGAAATATCATTGAAATAAAAAAGGAAACACAAGACACCCTACAACCGACCCAAACTAGGAGAATCCCTAGTATGGTCACCAATTTTGTGGACATGATATTTGCTATGTGACTTTGGGTCAAGTCACAGTAGATCGAGACCGGATTGAGAAGATTGAAATATTTCCTCATAGAAAAATATGCAAAATAAAATATAACTACTTTTCTCTAGGAGAAGGTAGGGAAATAGAGAAGGATAAATTATGCATCTTAAACACTTCGTTCAATATCGATCCCCACTCCTTATTTTTGAAGTGCTTTTGACCTTTGTCGGAGCAAGCCTACAAAATGAAATCAAGACAAATGTTGCAACGAGATAGTTATGTAATCAAGTAGAATACATATCATGCATTATATCCAAAGAAATTATGAAGAATGATAGCCTACAATACTACAATGAAGACCAAATTGGAGGGAAAAATAACTCTTCTATTAATACCAAATATCAAAGTTACTTACAACCTGACTCGCTTATGTCATTGGTTCAGAGCCAACCGCTCGAGTTCCTCCACAGATCCTTCAAGCATCTACTTAGCTATGAGACTCTTCCTTGAATATCCCAATCAGGATAAGAATACGCCTTATGACTATATAAGAAGGAAGAAACATTGGAAAAGGAGTTTCTAGGTTGGGGGGTGACACTTAGAGGATAAAAGGAAATAGGAAAGCTTGCTAGATTTGGAAAACATAACCTTGCACCAAAATACTTCTTATCATTTTGACCCTCAATGGTGTTTTATTTATTTCCCAAGGGGTTAGGGAATTTGGAATCCATTTTTTATGGGCATGGGTACATTGGAAAATGATCCCAACAGAAAAACCCGCCCGAAAACTCAAAAATATTTTATTTTTCATTTTTTTTTTAGGGCATCCATGGGTGTTACATTGAAAAGTCGTAGATGCCCACACTTTCCATCAAGGAGACAACAGATATGTGAAAAATACATGTTTTTAAGATGATTTTCTTGAGGCGAGTGGGGAAAATGTCTAGCAAGCCAAGGGAAAGGGTTATGCCATGGCACAAATACATAGGTGTGTCATTTTGTGCTATAAAAAACTTGCAACGTTATTTTACAGTAAATATGCATGTAAGGGTTCATCAAAGGAATTTTTTTAATCAATTATTTATCACAGTTTATTGTCTCAGCTAAGATTTTTGTTAGATCACTTATTCATGAACACTCTCATGAGATAGAAGCGCATATAACATTTCAATTCCTCCTTCAATAGTGAGGAACACATTCTTCTATACATATATATGACTGCCTTACCGCTTGTATTAATTACTGAACATAGATAAATTTGGATTTTGCATGTAACATAGAGAAACAAGCTCTCTATTCCTAAAGTCAGTCTAGTTAATGAAAGTATAGAATTAAGTTGCAAATAAGACCTCTTATGTAGGTTGCTTAAATTTTCACTTGGTATGAATGATACACACGAAAATGTATTAACATCACAAAAATTGTCCTTTAACAGTTTACATCAACTCACAAAGGCATTACCTACCTTTATCATCCCACCCATATATATTGCCATATATATTGAATCATAGTAACATTGGAACCAATATAACCTATGAATTTCAATCATAACATTGCACTTCAAAATACGTTTATGGAAATCAATCGATTTTGTGTATGTGCTACCGAGTTCAACAACCACTGCATCTTGAGAAAGTTATTAAATGTCAGAAAATTAATCATTCCACCGCCAAAAAGATGAATTATCTCAGTCGATCAAATTTTGAAGATATACCAACGCCCATAAATTTATTATCACCGTCTTAATTTCCTTATTCATTTAATGATCATCACCACCACATTGTTTCATTTTTTGTTGATCGAATTTCAAAGGGGCAATGAACTATTAATGTTCTATAAAATCCAAATTCGACTTAGGTATAGCGAAGGAGAAAGCTAACCAACTAATTGTATCATTATATATATACATCTATGTGTTGATGGGTCTTAAATCCCTCGACTCAACAGTAGGAACCAAACCCGCCACCGAGGCCCAATTAGACTTTGGAGTGTTTAAAAATGGAATGGTTGTCTAGATCTTGCGATCCAACCAATTTATCGATGGGATTTGTGTTTTCTTTTGAAGGCTCTTCCTTCCGTTAGGACTATTCTCTTCTATATTTTCTCTTGGTTGGGGATGATATGAGAGATGCAATCCAATACAAACCAACTTGAAAAACAACAGGATTAAGTTTTAACTACTGGGGAAGAGGCTAAACTTGGGATATGTTGGATCACTGAGAGGGGGGGGGTGAATCAATAATAGTGTAATTATAATCCTTTTTCTTTAATTGTTATATCAATGTAGAATTATTATCCAATAATGAGAAGTAAGAAACAAACAATCACATACATACATAGTACACTAGTGTTTTACGTGGAAACCCAAATCGGGAGAAAACCATAGAATGCTTTTTCTTATATGTCTTGAAGAATTACATTCATTGGAAGCACCAACTTCCTTTGTTTTCCAGTTGCAACTGGAAGGAGGCTCCAACCCCCTAGCTTCTCAGGATACAGCCTGAGGGAAGATCAAACTCCCCAATTCTTTGGCTACAACCAGAATGAGGCTACAACCCCCTATGTTCTCCGGCTACAACCAGAAGGTGGATACAACCACCTGTCCTTGCCCCATATTGCCACCATGAAGTACAAGTAGAATGATGGAACCATTGTCACACTATCACTGTGAGATATACCGCTATAAATCTGTACCAATAAATCTGAACCATGCATCAACCATGCATCAACCTGTACCTCAACCTGTAATCAACTTGTACCATAAAGAAGTGCAACAACCATGCACCAACCTGTAA
>SNQJ01S0144108.1:2310-24332 GCA_010110895.2 Picea sitchensis
CAGTTGCAAAAACCGCCAACTGTATAGGGAGAGACACATATAGAAGTTTTACTATGAACAATTTTAAATTGATCTAAATAACTACATATCATGTATCCTGACTCCTCGATCTCCATGCTTTCAACATTCTCTGCCAGTTGAATGGAGCTCATTTCTTCCTGCAACCAACTGCAAAGTCTACTCCTCATAGGAATTGTTGGGGAGCTATCTAGGGCTACTCCAACGATCTGTCACTCCTAAGGGTTATTTTTATGGAATCGACGACGGTCTGTGGCATTAGCCAATTCTACCATTCCTCTGATTTATTTTTCAGGACCTGGGGAACTATTCTGCAGCTCTTCTACCAAAGGGATCAATCAATCCAACTATTCCCATGTCATCATATTTTCGTTAAACTCTTTCAGTGTCATCATCTTTTCGTTAAACTCTTTCTTCAATTCAATATGGTGCTTAATCATGCTACAAATTTGCTCTTAATGATAAATTCCCAATTTATTATTCCATATGTTCTTCTTTGTCGGGCTTCTCTTGTTAGGGACCTAACCTCCCTAACCCCTCATGTAGGTAGAATAATATATTTTCCATGTAATAAAGGCCGACATTATTTTATAAGGCCTATTCAATAAATGAGAACAATTCAATGTAAGAAGACCTAATAGGAGCTTCCACTTCTAGAAAGACATTCATCTAGAAGGTTCTTTAGAAGATAGAATTAGCATAAATAAGAGTAGGAGGCATGAGAAGTTTTTGTCTCGAGAATTATTTGTCAAACAATTGGTTTATATTGATGAACAATTGGTTTGGATTTTTGGTTGTCATTGATGTCAACCCACGGAGAGTGATATTGTAGATTGATGTCAACCCTTAGAGATTGATGTCAACCCTTGGAGAAGTTTGGTAATGAAGACCCGTAGCACAAAGGTATGGGTAAGGGACCCAAGTTTTCTTGAGGTATAAATACATGGATATCAATGAATATGTAGGTAAGACTATTCTATAGGGATAGTACATGTCATGCCATTTCCGGTGATATGTGGAATGTCACATAACTCCTCACGGTTAGAGAGTTATGGCCTTGTGAAGTTGGAGAACCCTCATGAGTTATCTAGAATGCCAAAGAAGTCAAAGTATTCTAGAATCTCCTAGAAGAAGTGTACTAGTCAAATTGATGGTAACTAGGTTTAATCATGGGTATAGTTGTTGCATTAAGAAAATAATTAAAAATAAATTAGTTGCAACAAGAAGTTGTGAGTTTGGTAATTACGGTAAAGTAGTTGTGATGAGAAGATTGAATAGTCAAAGTGGTTAACCAATAAATAAATTAAATAATAAAGTGGTTGCAACAATAAGTTAGTTAAGGGAAAAGAAGTTATGAATTGACTAATTATACAAAATTTAGTTGCAACAAGAAGTTGCGAGTAAAGATAAATTATTTAAATAATAAAGTAGTCAAAGTGGTTGCAAAAGAAATAAATTAAATAATAAATTTAGTTGCAACTAGAAGTGGAGAGACAACTATTTGAGGATAAAGTGGTTGTAACTGGACAAGTGGTTAGAAGTGGATTATCCCTAGAAGAAAGAAGTTGGGTAAAGTTAGTTAGAAGGTAAACCATTGAGGAAGCTACTAGGAGAGTATAAATAAGAGAGAAATGAACTCCCATTAGTACCTACCCTACCTATTTGAATATCATTGAGTATCCATTTTTTGAAAGGTCTATTGTAGGTACACATTGATACATCAAGTTACGCAAGTCTAAGGTAGTAAAGGACCATTGGCGACGGAAGTTTCAGAACTGCAAAAATACTAACAACAACCTAGTTTCCCAGGTGTACGTGGGATGACAGTAGAAAATGCAGTGTACATACGCGGGATGATAGTAGAAGAGGTAGCGTACGTACATGATCTGTACATGAAGAGGTAATGTACATTTGAAAAAACTCATGAAAAACTTGAGTGGATGTTAGTACCAGGTCCCTGAAGTCTGAAGCAAGTTCCCAAGTCATCATTCTATAGGTTCTCATGAGTAAAGGTATGTCATTTATGTATTTGTATGAGGATTGAATCTTGGATGATATGGCACATGCTTAAGGTATGTCTTGGAGGCCCTTGATGGTACATGGTTGAGGAAAGAATGTTACATGCTTGAGACACACTCTTGGTACTTAGTATATGGTTGTTATGGTTCCTTGTTAGAGGCACATATTTGTGGTATTGGCATATACTTGAGGCTTGTCATATTGTGTTATGAGACTACATGTTTGTGATATTGAGGAGCATGCTTGAGGCACATGATTAGAGGCATTTCATGGTATATGGTACATGTTGGGTGAGATACATTTTTGGTACATTGGTACAAGGTGTATGGTTTTTTTGTTAGTGGTATACCATTACTATTGATACATTATTGAGATATACACTTGGCATATGGTAGTACATGCATAGGAAATATCTCTTAGTGGTGATGTACATGGTTGAGGGTTTTTTATTGTGATGTGTTGGTGAATTTTTTGGTTAGTTTGAGGCTACATATCGGTGAGGGTTTGATGTCTTGTCCATGTGAGGGTTTATTACACATGATTATGATTGTATGCACATGTATTGCACATGACTAGAGAGACATATATGCACATGGTTTGAATGATATTCTTGTGATATTGAGTATGAGATCTATGTTATCAGATCTGATCTATTGAGGGATATTCTTGGTACATGTTTAGAGGAACCTTCTATGATTGGTACATGATTGGTACATGTTTAGAGGCACTTGCTAGTAGTATTATTGACACATGGTATATGGATGGTGTGGCATAGATATCTTGGTATATTAGTAAAAGAAAATATTGGTCTTGGTGATGGTTATGAGTTATTGTGATGTGCATAGTTGATGCACTTGTAATGGTACATGTTTTGTGAGTGATTGATGTACATGGTTTATAGTATAGGTTGATTGGTACAGGTTGGGACAGGTTGCAGGTTATTGTGATAGAGGTAGAAAAGGGTCAGAGTTTCAGAAAGGTAAAAAACCTATATCTTAGAAGGTGCACGCATACTGTAGTATATAAAGTCTGTGTACATATGCAAGCTGCAATATATAAAGGGCGCGTAAATACACGAGCTGCAACACAGAGAGGTCATGTACCTATTGGTATTTGCTGGTACATACTGACTTCTGGTACAAGATTGATTACAAGCTATTGGTACAGGTTGGTTACAAGTTGTTGGCATAGATTGGTACATGTTTACAGTGGTATATCTCATAGTGACAGTGTGGCAGTGGTTTCATTATTTCACTTATATTTCAAGGTGGTAGGATAAGGAAACGATAGGTGGTTGTAGCCACCTTCCAGTTGTAGCCGGAGAACATAGGGGGTTGTAGCCTCCTTTTGGTTGTAGCCAGAGAATTGGGGAGTTGGAACTTCCCTCGGGTTGTAGCCTGAAAATATAGGGGGTAGGAGCCTCCTTCCAGTTGGAGCCGGATAATTGGAAGTTGGTGCTTCCTTGAATGTAATTCTTAAAGACATATAAGAAAAACATTATGTGGTTTTCTCCCGCATTGGGTTTCCACATAAAATATTGGTGTATTGTGCATTGTGTGGATGTGTCTATTATTTTTTATTATGCACTGATGGATGTTAATGTTATATGATGAATTAATGATGATCTAGTGAACATTGTTGAATAAGTTAAAGGAATATACATTGTGGTTAAAAGGATTAATAAGTGGTATAAATTGTTCATTACTGATTCACCCCCCCTCTCAATTATCCAACATTATTGTAATAAAGTGTTTCTCTATTGGAGGTCACTCCCTTGAAGAGGTAAGTGAACAATGTTTCCAATCAATAAAGGTATTATTTTGGTTTTATGGTTTCATATACTGTGTTGTTCCGCTGTTATTTTCTATAGTATTTCTTTTTTTCTGCTATTATAATAGATCTGGTACCTTACAAGTGGTATCAAAGAACTTTCCTTGGCAGAAAATTGTGGGTTATTTTTTTCAGGCTAGAAACACATTTCAATGTCTCAAAGCTACAAAGATCTATCGTTCAACACATAAATATGTGATCAGGGAAGCATACCCACATAAAATACAAGTGGTACTTAAGCGCACATTGTTGGCCAGCCTTGCAACCCTTGTTGGTACCCCTTTGATTGGTAGTGCATCAGATAGAACCTGTATACAGATCAACCTAGATATCCTGAAGCCCTCCGTAGATAAATCAATCATCTCTTAACTGTTATAGTTCCACCAAGAACAACACTCGAGAAGATACTCTCTAGTAACTGGGTAATTTGGTAATAGAACTAAGGGTACGGTCTAGCCTCTTTATCTGGTGCCTTGAGATATTGGGTCGAGTGCTACTATTCACCCCCGCACGTATATCAGAGAGTTATAACACAGGGAAAACCATTGTCTATAGAAACCCTAAACACCCTAACCTTTGGGATGGAAACAGAGCATAAAAGGAATAGACAAGATATTTTTTCGTGCAACCTTGCTTCCTGCATTCGGGTTGCAAAATTCCTACACATTTCTTCCTATTAAGAATTTGGCCATTTCGCCACTACAGTATTATTCATATCGGAGTATAACTTTGCAGGAGTAAAAAACAATGAGTATATTGGTCCCATCGAAACCCTTATTTGAGATCTATCCTATTGGATTCCTCTCCTCGCCCTGATTGCAGCGGTACCTTTCATTTTCAATCCTTTTTTTTTTTAGTTTACCCGACCCCCTTCTTGATGCCCTATTTTCCACCTTTCCCATTATATTCCCCTTTTCTACCTCATTGTTGTGGTACATATCACTTATAAGTCCTTTTCTATGGTCCTACCCACCCATTTCCCCTTACATCACCCCTTATATCCGAATGGACACCACTCACAACCAAGAAATGCAAGCTTCCATCACTCATACCAAGGAGTCCCTCCAACAAGTTTCTTCTGAGATTGCTTCTGCCAATTCCTGCATTGAAAAATTTGAGACCCAAGTCCAACAACAATTTTACACCATGGATGACAAATTCATGGGAGAATTTTCCGACCTCCAATCAGTTGTCAACTAGCTGTTGAACCGCCCCCAGGGCCCTTCCTCCTTGAACCAACCGTCCCACTTAGATGTTGTTGCCCCTAGGTTATGGAAGGAATCGAATGTCAAGGAAGAAAAGGTAAAATGAGAACTGTGCGAGAAACACAGTGACTGTCATTGGGTCGAAGTAAGCAAAAGAGCAGAAAAGTTGGAGCGAAGCACGAAAAATCAAGTCGTTGGATGAGGAGATCAGGGATGACAGATCAGAAAGAGAAAAGAATCGTGGACAAATTAGCAATCAGAGAAAGCCACCATTGGATGATTTGGAGCACCACGCGACGAGGAAGGAAAGACAGGCTGGCGAAGCCTAGAAAACGCGGGTCAAGTTGACCTAGGGTTTTGGGTAATTAGGGTTTTGACACCTAGGTTTCGACCTAAGGCTATCGGTGAGGAACTATAATGTATAAATAGATGTCGAGAGGACCTAGGTCGGGGGGGTACTAGTGTTGAGTATTGATATTGATTGTTGTTGGTTAAGAGATTATTGTACTATGAGAGAGAGGAGTGTTGAGTGTGAGAGCCTTCTGGTATTGTAAGATCTTCAGTTGGGTGCGAAGATCAAGTCCTGCAGCTGGGTGTGTAGGAAGGTGGGAGACAGAAAGAAGAAGAGAGAAGATATGCTGACTAAGAGCATAGTTTAGAACTGTAATCTTTATCTTAATATATTATAAACATGGTTCTGTGGACGTAGCCCTAGAGAGAGGGTGAACCACGTATATCTAGTTTTATGTGTGTGTGATTGTTGCATGGATCTCTGTCATTATTATACGGTTAATTTCATTATTGTGTTAGATCATATGTATGGATGCGCAGAGTAGATCTAGCTAGTAAAAGAAATATGAATGTTGCATTATCGTTGTATTAGTTCCACTTGATATTCCCCTAGTTGTAGACATCTTTGTCCTACAACCCCCCTCTTAGCTACTTCGGGTGAGACTGCATCTAGTTCGCAGGTGTTGCCGAAAGGGTCGGTAGTTAGGGATTTGTTGGTGGGCTCTTGAGCGTTGAACCCTGTGTCTACCCCTATGCTAATAAATGGTTCTGTTGTCAGGACAAGAATCAGTGTATGGGAATTTCAAGGTGGTTCCCATCGAAGACAGAGATTCAGACGTGGATAGAGGATCAAGAGAGGGACTTCGTCGAAGCCCAGAACAAGAACCCTAAACTGAGTACTGAAGATTGGCTACAAATATACATTTTCATCGACATTCACGAGATCTTCTTTGAGGGAATCCACCAGGAGTTGTTTGAATGGTTGGCTAGGTTATCCGATACCCAGTTCGTGATTAGATCTAGACCTCCTATGGTTTGGACGTCAGCACTGATCCAAAAGGTTAAGAGAGTTGACAATGTTGTGTCAAGGGATGTAGATCACTAGTTCGATAGTACCATTGGAGGGTATATCACCGAGTTTGATGTTGACAGAATAGAATCGTATAGCCAAGCCGAGATACTTTTTCAAAGGACCTAGAGGAAAATATTTTCACTTTCTTAAGCTGAGAATTAAGATGTTGTTGCATGAAAAGAACGTCTTGAAGATACAATAGATTGGTTGGACCTGAAAAGGATAATGTTCAATATATCGGACAATGACAGTGACACAAAAGCTAGACATACGTGCAGTGAGAAAGTATTCTGAGGGGTTCACCTTGAGAACTTGTTTAAGAAAAACTACGAAGAAGAGGGTTTCTACAGTGGAGAAGAGGTAGATCTAACCGACAAAGAACATTCAGAGCCCACCGGAACAAAAGAAGGGGAAGTTGAAGAACTTCGCCAAAGCGAACCAGAAACCTCCGGAACTGTGCAGGCTACTGAAGTAAGTAACATTAACCCTCTTGTTGTTTCAATAGCACTGAGAAGTCAGAATAGTCAGAACCACCAGTGTCCTCATAGCACTATTACTGGTAGCTTAGCATCTAATCAGACAAAGAGTCTAGTCAGCTCTATGGCAGATGAAATGAGGCTCCCTATATTTAGAGGAGATGGATATGAAGATCCAGATCAACATTGGTTTCTGTGTGAATCCGTATGGAATATTAAAAGTATCACCGATGAAGCCATCAAGAGAACCCAGCTCAACACTACGCTAATGGACCATGCACTGAGTTGGTACATGAAACTTGTCCAAGGACTGGCATAGCCTAATCCACTGAATGGGATCAAGAATGCGATGATTGTGGAGCTTAAGAAACCTAAATTGAAGTCACAATGTATTACAGAGCTAAAAGAGATCAAACAAAAGGTAGCATAACCTGTTTGGGAGTTCGACCAGAGATTCAAGACCCTAACAGGTTGATTAAATTTTCAAATCCCCGATGAACAGAACAAAGAATGGTTCATCGTTGCACTGTTACCACACATTAGATTCCCTCTGATGTAGTAGAAGATTGCATCACACACAGAATCTTTGGAGATCGCCATGAAGCTTGAATCAACACCTATGGGAGAATCTAGCTCAGGCATGAGCCAGATCTTGAGCCAACTGACTAGTCTATCTCTGCAGGTTGAGGACATGAAGAAGGACAAGGGGAAGGACAAAATAGAAGATATCTGGTGTGTAAGATGCAGATCTGAAGGTCATGATAAATAACATTGTCCCCTGTTTCATGAGTATTTGGCCTTAGAAGTGCCAAGCCCCTTGAAAGAAGTTAACCTACCCTGGTGCGATGTATGCAGAAATAGGCATCACCTAGGTGAGTGCTATTACATGCATAAGTATGTTCAGAAACCCATAAGATTGTACTGCACATTCTGTAAATCAGTGGGGCATGATGATCAAGATTGTAGAGCTTACAATCTCATGCATGAGAGGTCGAGGGACATATACAAGATCCAAGGCGAAGTACACCAAGAAGGAAATAATGCACAATACAACTCTCAAGGGAGAGGAAATTTCACTCCTCGCGGTGGCTATAGAGGAGGAGGACGATGAGGAGGTATAGGCCAAGGTCGAGGAAAAATTATCTGTTATAATTGTGCGCAACCAGGACTCTTAGCAAGGGATTGTCAGAATCCTTGCACAGCCTGCAGTTATTGTAACTCCTTCAAGCATGTCAAAGAGGAATGCCCTATGCTACAAGCTAAGATTAAGGAAAGATGAGGTGCCCAACATAACCCACAAGCACAACTAATATATGTTGAACCTCACGGAAACGAACCTAGATTCGTTGTCATTACTTGAGGAAGCGCTGCTGCAGGAGAAGACAGGGAAGCACAAGGACATAATACAAACGACCATGGAGTCAGGAAAGATGAGGAGAAGACTTAGGCTTTTGATGCAAAGAAAGAAAGATGAATCTTTGAGGAGGCAAGAAAATACTTCAAAGGAGATCAAGGGTCCTCATCTAGAATGCAAATAGAAATCAAAGAGTATGGCATGCTACAAGCGTTTGATCAATCTGCATCACCAACAGAAGAAAAAGAGGTAAGCAAACTCATGGAATTTTTGTGCACTTGTGTTAAGTTGATTCAAGATAAAAGCGTTGTACAAGAATTACAAGATTTAATCAAGCAGTATGAGCTAGGCAAGATAGACTCCTTACTGAATAGGGAAGTGCACCAAATTGGGAAAAGGAGAAGGACAAATAAAGAATTACACCTGAATTCTCAAATAGGAGAATATGATATAGACTATGTAGTCCTCGACTTAGGGTCGGAGGTCAATGTCATGACGAAGCAAACCTAGGCACTGATGGAAAAACCAAAGTTGATATATTCCCCTATCAGGCTTAGAATGGCTAATCAGTAAGATGTCAACCCATTTGGACGATTGGAGCATGTCCCTGTGGATATCGATGGAGTTAGAACCTTTGCAGATTTTGAAGTAATTGAAATTGTTGATGCTAGTTGCCCTTACCCTGCATTATTATGAATTGATTGGGCCTTCGACAATTCTACTATTGTTGATCTAAAGAAGAGTCATGTGACATTTTAAAGAGATGGCCTTAGGTTCATTGCACCTTTAGATCCAGATGAGGGACCTAGATACATAGAGCCTGTCAGAGAAGAATACCACACGTACGAACTGGGAAACATCTACAAATTAACATCCAGACAACAGGATTACATTAACCCTACCGTCGATGGGAATCTAAGCTGGCAAAGTGACAATGCGTGTTCATCAGATTCAGAAGAAGCATTGGAGAGCTGGCAGAATCAGATGTATGAAGTATCCATAAGGAGATGTGCTCGACTCACCAGAGAAGTTCGCTGGATTGGTACAACAAAAAGTAACTTACCTACTTTTGATGCTCTAAATCCTTTAGAACCCTTCTTGATGGACCTTGAAACAATTGTACCAACAAAACATAGGTTTTTGGCTATGGATGAGGCCATGAAAGCCACACCAGCAAGATGGTGGGGGACACAAAAAGGAAACATCACAGACTGTAAACAATGTCGAACTTTGATGACAACGCGGTTCTCAGCACAAGTAGGAAGCTACAAAGTGAGGTACACAGGTTTAAGTTGCCCAAAATACCATGTACGAAGTTGTGAAGAGGCCTGGAGTGACATTCCTCAAGAAAAATGGGTACATAGATTCATTAAAATGATGGACATGATCCCTATCAACTGGTACCTTCAAGCGGAGCTGCACCTCGTCACTTCAGATTGGGAAGGTATGATCCAAAATTTTGTAACCACCTTTTTGTTTGACAACGAATTTCCTTCTGTAGACCAAGCATTACATATTGTGAGACAGAATGTATTTAAGGATGCATCTGGCCTCCCTTTGGAACATGAAGAGAATGAATGGATTGTGCCATTCCATAAATTGCAAGGATGTTACCACATTAATGCCAACGAAGATGATGATCCGAGGAAGGTAAATATTGTTGAGACAAAAGGCCACAGAAATGTGGAAGGACCAAGAGTTGAGCTTCCATTCATAGGATAGCCGAGCAAAATAAATAAAGTCAATATTGGGACAGAGGAGACACCAAATCTTGTCAATGTCGTAGATTATTGGGATGTTGCTACCATTGACAAGATTACAGAGTTATTGCACGAATATCAAGACTTTTTCCGGGCCAAGTTCACTGATATGAAGGGAATCAAAGGACCTATGGGATAAATGATAATACCTTTGAAACCATATGTGAATCCAGTCAATAAAATACCCTACAAATTGAACCCGAAATATAAGAAAATAGTGAAGATTGAGCTCGACAGAATGTTGGAAGCAGGGATTATTGAACCTGTCAAAGAGTTGGAGTGGATCAGCCCTATGGTAGTATAGGACAAGAATACAGGAGACATCAGAATATGTGTGGACCTCGGAAAGCTGAACGATGCCTTTTTACATGACCCCTTCCCTACACCATTCAAAGATGAAGTATTAGACAATGTGGGAGGCCAGGAAGTATATTATTTTACAGACGAGTTTTCAGGATACCATCAGATCCGGATTTCCAAGGAGGACTGTCATAAGACTACATTTTCCACAGAGTGGGGATCCTACCAATATACAGTAATTCCATTTGGATTGAAGAATGCACCAACCATCTTTTCTAGGGTGGTGGTCAAAGCATTCAAAGAACTTTTTCATAAATTTTTAGAAGCATACTTTGATGACTGGACTGTTTTTAGTTTGTTGAAAAATCATATTGAATGTCTAAGGCTAATGTTGGATAAATGAAGGCAATGTAAAATTGATTTGAATTTGAATAAGTGCATCTTATTCTCACCATTTGGAGTATTATTAGGTCATATTGTATGCAAGCAAGGATTGTTGGTAGACCCATCCAAAATTGAAATTATAGTTGATTTGCCACCTCCTACCTCAATCAAACAACTACGCACTATGCTAGGCCATACTGGCTATTATAGGAAATTTATCAAAGGACATGATTAGATTACAACACAAAATGTAGAAGCTTCTGAAGAAGGACTGCCAATATGAGTGGACAGATGAATGCCAGCAGAGCTTCGACACACTGAAGCAGAAGATGGTTACAACGCCTATTCTGGTCTTTCCAGATTGGAGTAAGGAATTTCATGTGCATGTTGATGCATCTTCTATTGCATTAGGAGCAGTACTGGCACAAACTGGAGAAGGGGACATTGATCATCCATTAGCATTTTCCAGCAGGAAGCTATCCACAGCTGAAATCAATTACACTACTACAGAGAGAGAAGGATTAGCCATGGTGTATGCATTACAGATATTCTGACACTACTTGTTTGGAGGACACTTTAAAATGTTTACTGATCACTCCACGTTGAAGTACCTAGTCAACAAGCCAGTTTTGGGGGGGCGAATATGCAGATGGCTTCTGTTGTTCCAAGAATACGATTTTGAGATCATAGTTAAGCCAGGAAGAATGAACAAAGGCCCATACCACTTATCAAGGTTGGAACATGGTGAAGAACCCACCAGTCTGGAGGATACACTACTATATGCACAGATGCTCTCCATTAGGAAGGTGGATGGCCACTTCACAGACATAGTCCAGTTCCTGTCAACATGAATGGCTCCAAGTGAGTATACAATTTCTCAGAAGAAACAGCTAGTGGTGCGTGCTGCAGATTTTTCACTTATAGTTGGACAATTGTACAAAATGGGACCAGATGAAATACTAAGAAGATGTGTGATGGAGGCAGAGTGCCCATTGATGCTCGCAGAAGCTCCTGAAGGCATCATGGGAGGACATTATGCAGGCAAATCAACTGCACAAAAGGTTATGTGAGCTGGCCTTTGGTGGCCTACTTTACACAGAGATGCTAAAGAATATGCCAGAGCATGTGATGACTTCATGGGACCTATAAACCAACAGTACTCTGGGCTTATATAACCACTTTCAAGAAATTAACAACGCAAACCCCTTTCAAGTTGGTTTATGGTCTTGAAGCTGTTGTCCTGATGGAGTACCTGGTACCAATCTTAAGAATTACTGCATTTACTGACCTAGATGATACCGGCATTGTTCGTGGGAGGCTTGCACAGTTGGTTGAAATGGACGAAGACAAATTCATTGCAGGATTCCAGCAGCAAGTTCAAAAGGAACACGAAAATGCCTATCATGATAGGCACATCAAGAAGAAGGCACTTAAGCAAGGTGATTTAGTATTGAAGTATGACAGTAAGTTTATCAAACACCCTGGGAATTTCAAAATGCATTGGCTCAGAACATATGAGATTGCCTACATTACATAAGGAGGAGTTGCGCAGCTAAAGCCATTGAAGGGAGAATGGAAGGAAGGATTGGTGAATGGGAGTGGGCTGAAGTTGTACTACGACAACCAGCTGCCTCGCAGCTCTAAGTAAAAGAAGGAGGAAAAGGGTCTAGGTACCAGGTGCAGTTGAAATTGGGTACCAGACACAGAAAAGATAGTCTCCACAAGGAAGGGAAGGATACATGGAGCAGAAAGCAAAGTCTGCACTACGCAGTCCAAATTCGAAGTGACATGGAAGGATTAGAACTAAAGTGCCTCGGTAGAAGTAACAGGTGAGTGTTGGGGGCCTATTGGCCCTAAGTTATGGAAGGAAGTGAAGGTCAAGGAAGAAAAGCTAAAACGATAATTGCGCGGGAAACACAATGACTGTCACTGGGTCGAAGTAAGAAAAAGAGAATAAAAGCTGGAGTGAAGCACGAAAAATCAAGTCGTTGGATGAGGAGATCAGGGATGACAGATCAACAAGAGAAAAAAATCGTGGACAACTCAACAATCAGAGAAAGCCACCATTTTATGCTTTGGATCACCATGCGACGAGGAAGGAAAGACAGGCTGGTGAATCCCAGAAAAAGAGGGTCAAGTTGACCTAGGGTTTTAGACACCTAGGGTTTTGGGTAATTAGGGTTTTGACACTTAGGTTTCGACCTAAGGTTGTCGGTGAGGGACTATAATGTATAAATAGAGGTCGAGAGGATATAGGTCGGGGGGGTACTAGTGTTGAGTATTGATATTGATTGTTGTTGGTTAAGAGATTATTGTACTGTGAGAGAGAGGAGTGTTGAGGGTGAGAACCTTCTAGTATTGTAAGATCTTCAACTGGGTGCGAAGATCAAGTCCTGCAGCTGGGTGCGTAGGAAGGTGGGAGACAGAAAGAAGAAAAGAGAAGATCTGTTGACTAAGAGCGCAGTTTAGAATTGTAATCTTTATCTTAATATATTATAAGCATAGTTATGTGGACGTAGCCCTAGAGAGAGGGTGAACGACATATATCTGGTTTTATGTGTGTGTGATTGTTGCCTGGATCTCTGTCATTTTTATACTGTTAATTGCATTATTGTGTTAGATCAGATGTATGGATGCATAGAGTAGATCTAGCTAGTAAAATATATATGAATGTTGCATTATCGTTGTATTAGTTCCACTTGATATTCCCCTGGTTGTAGACATCTATGTCCTTCAACCCCCCTCTTAGCTACTTCGGGTGAGACTGCATCTACTTCGCAGGTGTTGCCAAAAGGGCCGGTAGTTAGGGCTTTGTTGGTGCGCTCTTGAGCATTGAACCTTGGGTCTGCCCCTGTGCCAACAAATGGTTCCGTTGTCGGGACAAGAATTGGTGTAAGGGAATGTCAAGGTGGTTCCCATCGAAGACAGAGATTCAGACGTGGATAGAGGATCAAGAGAGGGACTTCGTCAAATCCTAGAACAATAACCCTAAACTGAGTACTGAAGATTGGCTACAAATATACATTTTCACTGACATTCACAAGATCTTCTTTGGGGGAATCCACAAGGAGTTGTTTGAATAGTTGGCTAGGTTAGCCGATACCCAGTTCATGATTAGATCTAGACCTCCTATGGTTTGGACGCCGACATTGATCCAGAAGGTTAAGAGAGTTGACAATGTTGTGTCAAGGGCTGTAGATCACTGGTTTGATAGTACCATTGGAGGGTATATCAACGAGTTTGATGTTGACAGAACATAATCGTATAGCCAAGCTGAGAGATACTTTTTCAAAGGACCTAGAGGAAAATATTTGCACTTTTTGAAGTTGAGAATCAAGATGTCGTTGCATGAAAAGAACGTCTTGAAGATACAGTATATTGGTTGGACCTGAAAAGGCTAATGTTCAAGATCTCGGACAGCGACAGTGACACAGAAGCTGGACATACGCGCAGTGGGAAATTATTCTGAGGTGTTCACCTTGAGAACTTGTTTAAACAAAACTACGGAGAAGAGGGTTTCTACAGTGGAGAAGAGGTAGATCTAACCAACAAAGAACATTAAGAGCCCACCGGAACAAAAGAAGGGGAAGCTGAAGAACTTCGCCAAAGTGAGATAGAAACCTCAGGAACTGCGCAGGTTACTAAAGTAAGTAACATTAACCCTCCTGTTGTTTCAATAGCACTGAGCAGTCAGAATAGTCAGAACCACAAGAGTCCTCAGAGCATTGTTACTGGTAGCTTAGCATCTACTCAGACAAAGAGTCTAGTCAGCTCTATGGCAGATGAAATGAGGCTCCCTATCTTTAGAGGAGATGGATCTGAAGATCCAGATCAACATTGGTTTCTATGTGAAGCCGTATGGAATATTAAAAGTATCACCGATGAAGCCATCAAGAGAACCCAGTTCAACACTACGCTAAGGGACCACGCACTGAGTTGGTACATGAAACTTGTCCAAGGACTGATGCAGCCTAAGCCACTGAACGGGATTAAGAATGCGCTGATTGTGGAGCTTAAGAAACCTAACTCGGAGTCACAATGTATTACAGAGCTAAAAGAGATCAAACAAAAGGTAGCAGAACCTGTTTGGGTGTTCGACCAGAGATTCAAGACCGTAATAGGCCAATTAACTTTTCAGATCCCCGATGAACAGAACAAAGAATGGTTCATCGTTGCACTGTTACCACCCATCAGATTCCCTCTGATGCAGCATAAGATTTCATCATAGGCAGAATCTTTGGATATCTCCATGAAGCTTGAATCAACACCTATGGGAGAATCTAGCTTAGGCATGAGCCAGATCTTGAGCTAGCTGACTAGTCTATCTCTGCAGGTTGAGGACATGAAGAAGGATAAGGGGAAGGACAAAAGAGAAGATATCTGGTGTGTAAGATGCAGATATGAAGGTCATGATAAAGAAAATTGTCCCATGTTTCATGATTATTTGGCCTTAGGAGCGCCAATCCCCTTGAAGCAAGTTAACCTACCCTGGTGCGATGTATGTAGAAATAGGCATCGCTTAGGTGAGTGTTATTACATGTAGAAGTATGTTCAGAAACCCACAAACTTGTACTGCACATTCTGTAAATTAGTGGGGCATGATGATCGAGATTGTAGAGCTTACTATCTCATGCATGAGAGGTCGAGGGACATATACAAGATCCAAGGCGAAGTACACCAAGAAGGAAATAATGCAAAATACAACTCTCAAGGGAGAGGAAATTTCATTCCTCGCAGTGGATATAGAGGAGGAGGAGGAGGAGGAGGTATGGGCTGAGGCCAAGGACAAATTATCTGTTATAACTATGTGCAACCAGGACACTTAGCAAGGGATTTTCAGAATCCTTGCACAACCTGCAGTTATTGTAAATCCTTCGAGCATGTCATAGAGGAATGCCCTGCGCTACTGGCTAGGCTTCAGGAAAGACAAGGACCCCAGCATAACCCAGAAGTACAACTAATATATGTTGAACCTCGCAGAAACGACCCTCGAGTCTTTGTCATTACTCAAGGAGGCACTGCTACAGGAGAAGACAGGGCAGCACAAGGAAAGAATGCAGACGACCATGGATTTAGAAAAGATGAGGAGAAGACTCAGGCTTTTGATGCAAAGAAAGAAAGGCGAATCTTTGAGGAGGCAAGAAAATAGTTCAAAGGAGATCAAGGGTCCTCATCTAGAATGCAAATAGACATCAAAGAGTATGGCATACCGCAGGCATTTGATCAGTCTGCATCACCAAAAGAAGAAAAAGAGGCTCATGGAAGTTTTGTGCACTTGTGTTAAGTTGATTCAAGATAAAAGCATTGTACAAGAATTACAAGATTTAATCAAGCAGTATGAGCTAGGAAAGATAGACTCCGTACTGAATAGGTAAGTGCACCAAATTGGGAAAAGGAGAAGGACAAATAAAGAAGTACACCTGAATTCTCAAATAGGAGAATATGATATAGACTATGTAGTCCTCGACTTAGGGTCAGAGGCCAATGTCATGACGAAGCAAAACTGGGCACTGATGGGAAAACCAAAGCTGATATATTCCCCTATCAGGCTTATAATGGCTAATCAACAAGCTATCAGCCCATTTGGATGATTGGAGCATGTCCCTGTGGAGATCGATGGAGTTAGAACCTTTGCAGATTTTGAAGTAATTGAAATTGTTGATGCAAGTTGCCCTTACCCTGTATTATTAGGAATTGATTGGGCCTTCGACAATTCTACTGTTGTTGATCTAAAGAAGAGGCATATGACATTTTAAAGAGATGGCCTTAGGGTCATTGCACCTTTAGATCCAGATGAGGGACCTAGATAAACAGAGCCTGTCAGAGAAGAATACCACACGTACGAACTGGGAAACATCTACAAATTAATAGCCAGACAACATCATTACATTAACCCTACTGCCGATGGGAATCTAAGCTGGCGAAGTGACAGCGGGTGTTCATCAGATTCAGAAGAAGCACTGGAGAGCTGGAAGAACCGGATGTATGAAGTATCCACAAGGAGATGTGCTCGACTCACCAGAGAATTCCGTTGGATTGGTACAACAACAAGTAACTTACCTACCTTTGATGCTCTAAATCCTTTAGAACCCTTCTTGATGGACCTTGAATAAATTGTACCATCACAACAGAGTTTTTTGGCTATGGATGAGGCCCTGAAATCCACACCAGCAAGATGGTGGGGGATGCACAAAGGAAACATCACAGACTGGACAAAATGTTGAACTTTGATGACAGTGTGGTTCTGAGCACAAATATGAAGCTACGAAGTGAGGTACACAGGTCGAAGTTTCCCAAAGGACCATGTACGAAGCTGCGAAGAGACCTGGAGTGACATTCCTCGATAACAATGGGTACATAGATTCATTAACACGCTGGACATGATCCCTATCAACTGGTACCTTCAAGAAGATCTACGCCTTGTCACTTTAGATTCGGAAGGTATGATCCAGAATTTTGTAACCACCTTTTTGTTTGACAACAAATTTCCTTCTGTAGACCAAGCATTGCAAATTGTGAGACATAACATATTTAAGGAGGCATATGGCCTCCCTTTGGAACAAGAAGAGGATGAATGGATTGTTCCATTTCAGAAATTGAAAGGATGTTACCACATTAATGTCGACGAAGATGATGATCCGAGGAAGGTAAATATTGTTGAGAAAGAAGGCCACAGAAATGTGGAAGGATCGGGAGTTGAGCTGCCATTCATAGGACAGCTGAGCAAAATAAAGAAAGTCAATATTGGGATATAGGAGACACCAAAGTTTGTCAATGTCAGAGATTATTGGGATGTTGCTACCATTGACAAGATTACAGATTTATTGCACGAATATCAAGACTTGTTCTCGACCAAGTTCACTGATATGAAGGGAATCAAAGGACCTATGGGAGAAATGAGAATACCTTTGAAATCATATGTGAATCCAGTCAATAAAAGACCCTACAGATTGAACCTGAAATATAAGGAAAAAGTGAAGATTGAGCTCGACAGAATGCTGGAAGAAAGGATTATTGAACCTGTCAAAGAGTCGGAGTGGATCAGCCCTATGGTAGTACAGGACAAGAAGACAGGCGAGATCAGAATATGTGTGGACCTCGGAAAGCTGAACGATGCATGTTTACATGACCCCTTCCCTACACCATTCAAAGATGAAGTATTAGACAATGTGGGAGGCTAGGAAGTATATTATTTTACAAACGGGTTTTCAGGATACCATCAGATCCAGATTGCCAAGGAGGACCATCATAAGACTACATTTTCCACAGAGTGGGGATCCTACCAATATACAGTAATGCCATTTGTATTGAAGAATGCACCAACCATCTTTTCTAGGGTGGTGGTCGAAGCGTTTAATTTTTTTTGCATAAATGTTTAGAAGCATACTTTGATGACTGGACTGTTTTTAGTTTGCTGAAAAATCATATTGAATGTCTAAGGCTAATGTTGGATAAATGAAGGAAATGTCAAATTGATTTGAATCTGAAGAAGTGCATCTTCTTCTCACCATTTGGAGTATTATTAGGTCATATTGTATGCAAGCAAGGATTGTTGGTGGACCCATCCAAAATTGCAATTATAGTTGATTTACCACCTCCTACCTCAATCAAATAACTACGCACTGCGCTAGGCCATACTGGCTATATTACAGGAAATTTATCAAAGGATATGCTCAGATTACAACACCAATGAAGAATCTTTTGAAGAAGTACTGCCAACATGAGTGGACAGATGAATGCCAGCAGAGCTTCGACACACTGAAACAAAAGATGGTTACAACGCCTATTCTAGTCTTTCCAGATTGGAGTAAGGAATTTCATGTGCATGTTGATGCATCTTCTATTGCATTAGGAGCAATACTTGCACAAACTGGAGAAGGGGACGTTGATCATCCATTATCATTTGCTAGGAGGAAGCTATCCACAGCTGAAATCAATTACACTACTACAGAGAGAGAAGGATTAGCCATGGTGTACCTAGTCAACTAGCCAGTGTTGGGGGGGAGAATATGGTGTACCTAATCAATTACTGATCACTCCGCATTGAAGTACCTAGTCAACAAGCCAGTGTTGGGGGGGAGAATATGCAAATGGCTTCTGTTGTTCCAAGAATACGATTTTGAGATCATAGTTAAGCCAGGAAGAATGAATAAAGGCCCATACCACTTATCAAGGTTGGAACATGGCGAAGAACCCACCAGTCTGGAGGATACACTACTAGATGCACAGATGCTCGCCATTAGGAAGGTGGATGGCCACTTTGTAGACATAGTCCGGTTCCTGTCAACATGAATGGCTCCAAGTGAGTATACAATTCCTCAGAAGAAACAGCTTGTGGTGCGTGCTACAGATTTTTCACTTATAGTTGGACAACTGTACAAAATGGGACCAGATGAAATAATAAAAAGATGTGTGATGGAGGCAGAGCACCCATTGATCCTTGCAAAATCTCATGAAGGCATCAAAGGAGGGCATTACGCAGGCAAAGCAACTGTGTAGAAATTTCTTCGAGCTGGCCTTTGGTGGCCTACTTTACATAGAGATGCTAAAGAATATGCCAGAACATGTGATGTATGCCAAAGATTTGGAAGAGCATCCCGAAGAGACGAAATTCCACTAGCACCGTAGATGACCCTATAAGCATATGAAAAATGGGCCATTGGCTTCGTGGGACCTATAAACCCACCAGGGAAGCGCACAGGAGCAAGGTATATTATTACTGTGACAGAATACCTGACTAGATGGGCTGAAGCCAGAGCAGTTAAGGACTGTAGTGCAACTACAACTACACATTTTATATTTGATGACATAATAACCAGGTTTGGATGCCCTAAGATCCTTATGAGTGATCAAGGTACACACTTCATCAATAAGACAATGGAAGCCCTGACTAAAGTATTTGTAGTCCACCATCAGAAGAGTACACCTTACCACCCACAGGCAAACAGAACGGTTGAAGCATTCAACAAGATCTTGGAGACAACATGGACAAAGATTTGCAGTGTAAACAGGGATGACTGGGATTTAAGAGTACCAACAGTACTCTGGGCGTATAGAACCACTTGCAAGAAATTAACAACACAAACCCCTTTCAAGTTGGTTTATGGTCTTGAAGTTGTTGTCTCGATGGAGTACCTAGTACCAAGCTTAAGAATTGTTTCATTTACAGACCTAGATGATACCGACACTGTTTGTGAGAGGCTTGCACAGTTGGTCTAACTGGAAGAAGACAGATTCATTGCAGGATTCCAGCAACAAGTTCAGAAGGAACACGAAAAGGCCTATCATGACAGGCACATCAAGAAGAAGGCACTTAAGCAAGGTGATTTAGTACTGATGTATGAGAGTAAGTTTACCAAACACCCTAGGAAGTTCAGAACGCATTGGCTCAGACCATATGAGATTGCCTACGTTACATAAGGAGGAGTTGCGCAGCTAAAGACATTGAAGGGAGACTAGAAGGAACGATTGGTGAATGGGAGTGGGCTGAAGTTGTACTACGACAACCAGCTGCCTCGTAGCTCTAAGTAAAAGAAGGAGGAAAAGGGTCTAGGTACCAGGTGCAGTTGAAACTGGGTACCAGACAAATAAAATACAGTCTGCACAAGGAAGGGAAGGAGACATGGAGCAGAAAGCAAAGGCTGCACTCCGCAGTCCAAAGTTGAAGTGACATGGAAGGATCAGAATTGAAGTACCTCGGGATGAGTCACAGGTGAGTGTTGGGGGCCTGTTGGCCCTAGGTTATGGAAGGAAGCGAAGGTCAAAGAAGAAAAGGTAAAACGAGAAGTGTGCGGGAAACACAGTGACTGTCACTGGGTCGAAGTAAGAAAAAGAGAAGAAAAGATGGAGTGAAGCACGAAAAAGCAAGTTGTTGGATGAGGAGATCAGGGATGACAGATCAACAAGAGAAAATAATCGTGGACAACTCAGTAATCAAAGAAAGCCACCATTAGATTCTTTGGAGCACCGTGCGACGAGGAAGGAAAGACGGGCTGGCGAAGCCCAAAAAACGCAAGTCAAGTTGACCTAGGGTTTTGGGTAATTAGGGTTTTGACACCTAGGTTTCGACCTAAGGCTGTTGGTGAGGGACTATAATGTATAAATAGAGGTCGAGAGGACCTAGGTCAGTGGGGTACTAGTGTTGAGTATTGATATTGATTGTTGTTGGTTAAAAGATTATTGTATTGTGAGAGAGAGGAGTGTTGAGGGTGAGAGCCTTCTGGTATTGTAAGATCTTCAGCTGGGTGCGAAGATCAAGTCCTGCAGTTGGGTGCGCAGGAAGGTGGGAGACAGAAAGAAAAAGAGAGAAGATCTGCTGACTAAGAGCGTAGATCAAAACTGTAAGATTTATCTTAATATATTATAAGCACAGTTATGTGGACGTATCCCTCGAGAGAGGGTGAACCATGTATATCTGGTGTTATGTGTGCATGATTTCTTCCTGGATCTCTGTCATTGTTATGTTATTAATTGCATTATTGTGTTAGATCAGATGTACGGCTGCGCATAGTAGATATAGCTGGTAAAAGATATATGAATGTTGCATTATCGTTGTATTAGTTCCACTTGATATTCCCCTAGTTGTAGACATCTTTGTCCTGCAACCCCCCTTTTAGCTACTTCGAGTGAGACTGCATATGCTTCGCAGGTGTTGTCGAAAGGGTCGGTAGTTAGGGCTTTGTTGGTGCGCTCTTGAGCGTTGAACCCTGAGTCTGCCCCTGTGCCAACAGATGGTGTTGATTCCTCTCATTCTATGATTTTTCAATCCAACTCCTTTCATTGTGACCCTCGTCTTCCCCAAGTTGAGGTCAATAAATTTGATGGCTCTGACTCCATGGGTTAGGTCACCCAAATGGATAATTATTTATCTCTGCATGGCATTACCGATGAATTGGCCAAACTTCATTATGTTGTTCTCTATCTATATCCTGAACATTGGAAATGGTGGCAATGGCATAAAAATGCACGCCGAGGGTATATTGCATGTACCCAGTTTTTTGCAGAGCTCTATGAATGCTTTGACAATGACACCCGTTATTTAGGACGTTTGACCAAGTTGAAACAATCAGGCACAATGGAAGACTTTATAACTACCTTTTGAGCATTTGGATTTAAGAATGGAGGCCATGACATATGTCTTCTTCCGAGAATGCTTTATTAGTGGCCTAAAGGATGAAATTTGAACCCAGATCCTCATGGCTTGCCCTCAAAATTGGTTGGAAGCTACTAAACATGCCAAAGAAGCCCAACAAGTTGTTTTTTTCTAGAACAAAAAACCATCTTTTGTTCCTCGCCCTCAACCCACAAATCCTG
>SNQJ01S0144109.1:0-10502 GCA_010110895.2 Picea sitchensis
TCTTTGTTGTTCGTATAGAAATTTCATCCTTCTTATGGCTTCTTCCATGGTCTTAGGATCGTCATACTAAATCTTGTCACCAATGGAAGGTGGCAGTCCACTCAAATACATCTAAATTTTGACAGCCTTGTCTTTGATGAACAGAACATACTTCAGTAGTTCCAGAAAACTTCGTTCATACTCATCAATGGTCATGCTACCCAACTTGAGTTCGAAGAACTCCTTCATATTTCTGTCATAATAACTTTTAGTCAGGTATTTATTCTCGAAATACCTCTTAAAATCCTTCCAAGTGACCTCTTTCTCTCTGATGTGTTGCACCTGAACAAACTGATCCCACCACATGGATGCTTTTCCTTTCAATTGATACATTGCAATTCTTCCTTCTGCATGGGTGGAATCATTCTATAATTGGAAGTATTTCCTCATACCAAGCAACCATGTCTTGGCATCTTCCTCCTTCTTATGTTCTCCATCGAATGTTGGAGGCTTAGTCTTGTTCATCTCCCCTTTCAACTCATCCTTTCCATATTTTCGGTGCTTTCTGGTAGGGGACGAGCTTGAACTACTTTGTGTTTCCTTGCCAACATTCTTTGGGAAGAGACGGTAATGTCTGTTACCACTCCTCGATCTTCTTCTCCTCTCAGGGGTTCTGACACTTCTTGATCTGCTTGTGTCACTCTCTTTTTCCAATTTCTTTTCTATTCTTTCTAGGCTCTTCAACATTTTTAAGTTGAATCCATCCTGTCGGTCCCTGATTTTCATGAGCTTTTGGCTATCATCTAGGCGAGCCTGGGCATCTTTCTGCAATCTTTCGATGAGTTTCATCATATGTTCTTCCTTATCCATCTCTTTTTCGTGCCCATTAGAGTTTGATCCTTCCACTTCCAGATTGACATCCTTTCCTTCTCGTTCGTCCTCTGTTTCGGGGGCAATCTGCACTTTTTCCCACTCCATACTCGGCATTGGTTAACTGGAATTCTGACTCTCATTGAACTCTGCACACAGACCATGAAATTCAATTCGAAGTTTGTTAGGCCATTAAAACTTCACAAACAATCCACAACATTTATAAGCCAATATGAACAAGAACAAAAGACGTTTCGATTCAAATAAGTTTTTTGAGCTCTCGTTTGGCTCTGCAAATTCCATGTGATGCGGGTATGGATCCCTCCTCACTAGAGTCTACTACGCATGACCATAGTCTAGGGATAACTGCTAGCACTCCTTCGCTACTCGCACCTTTGCGAGTTGTGGTGTCCAACCCTGGCACCTCCCTTTCACGAAACCCTGAGAAGTGATGTTGACTTTTCTCCTCGCGTTCTCTCTACTTGCAACTTTGCGAGTTTCAATGTCGATCTCCCGTGCTCTTATCTCGTGAATCCCCGAAATCATGAATTACTTTATTCTTCGGGCCCACATAACAGTTGTCGCCCTTCATCATTGTGCCACGTGGTACATTCAGGAGGGTCCATGTCACCTTTGGTCATGTCATCGGGTCCCACCACTCTCACCTGTCTTCTCGAATCACTGGCACGTGGTACACATTCATGCACCCATGTCCATTCCAAGCAAGGAATCCAATGGTCAGATCCCCTCCTCAGATCAACGACGCAGATCTTTTCGGCATTTCGGGGTTTCGAGCATCGAGAGTTCATGCACCCCCACATATGTAACTTCCATCTGCCAAAATCCTGCAGTCACTGTTTACGAAGCTACTTGATCCAATGATAAATTTCTTCTCCCCATGATCTACGGTGTAGATATTTTTGGCATTTCAGGGTTTCGGAGGTGTTCACCTCTCCTCACTTCCCATCTCCTGAAATGACAATTTCTTCCTGGACAATCAACGGTCTAGATCTCTCTTAGATCGACGGTTGTGATCCAAATGTCAATTCACGTTTCGTGAATCTTCACGAACTCACCCTTTGACCATTTCAAGTTACGAGTCATCGAAAGGTTGATCGCCCTTCACGCATTCTTTCTGATTTACGGTCCTAACTAATTCATAATTTCATGTATAGCAATTTCCACACTCATGTGCAACTCCAAATGGCTTTAAACCCTGCACACACTTCCCATATCTGACAATCATGAGGGTTCACCTTCCCTCCCGAACAGATCCTAAGGTTCTAACACTATTGGTGTGGAGACCTATCTCCCCGTGGCCATAGACCACACCAACTATGGTTTCACACGCCGCTAAACCTCTTGAGCTTAAAAACTTGTCAAGTAACTCCTTGACACTTCAGAGAAAACCAAGGTCCGAAATTGGCCTTTCAGACCCAATTTCCCTCTCACTCTCGGTCCAAAGACTACTCCACTGGCCCATCTAGGCTCAGTGTCGAAACCTTGGCTCTAGTACCAAACTATAGCGCACCTTTTCTAGGTCTCCAAGGCTTAAATTCTCTTAAAATAAATATATAACACCTCTTTGTACATAACTCATACAGGTATTATATAATCCACATGCATTTAAAGAAATAAACACATTTAAGCTCAGAGTAAAACATATTATTTACTGCTATAATTTAACAATCAATAACGTTTCATATTAATTCATATACATAGCGGAAATCATGATAACATAAGAAGTAGAGTCATGCAAAACATGATTAAAGCATAATCAGATACTTATATTTTAACAGTGGTAGAATTCACCAACTAAGTGCAGGCCTTCCACGAACCTCCTAGCCTTAGAACACATTGCTCATCAACTCAGTAGTGGGTCACCCCTGAGCTAGGACTAAGCTCCACCCCAAGGCAAGGAATCCTAGGCTAGGCTAAGGTTACAAGGAAAATAACATAGAAAATCTGGAAGGATTCTTCCCAAGATGCCATTACGCCCACTACTACCAGCCTCTCATTCCCCACATGCCTGTTCCGCCTGGGAGTATACACCTACATAAGCACAGTCCATCAGTTCTAACCTCCCTCTCTGGGTCTCGGCAATAGGCCAGATCAGGAAGTCTCAGAGCCTGAAGCTAGTGTTGGATGCTCTCTGGAAGAAACCTCTTCCAACAACAACCACCTCTCTCAGCTAGAGAGATCACACACAGGCTCAATCACAACTCGCGTTGGCCATCAAGCCATGCGTAGTCTAGCTATGCATGGTCACCTTAGCCAACTAGGAATACAAACACAACCTCTCAAACAGGCTCAGTAATGGCTCGAAGCCTCACAGTGATGGTTCACGGGAATGCATGATGAGTAATTCCAACAGGGGTCAACACAGACTCCATGGATCAGAACGGAGGTGAAACCAGCTCTTTAGAAACAAACACATTCTTCTCGGATCACAGAATAGAGGTGTACACAGATTTACAAATCCAAACACAGGCTTTCCAACTAGTTCAACAATAGTGGAATGGTTCAGGGTCACGGCTTCGGGACAGAGCCTCCATGCATGGGTTCGATCAGTCAAACTCAGGATGCACACGGATTATCAAAGACAACACAGGATTTTTGACTCTCAAGAACGCATGGGGATTTCTTTGCAGGAGTTGGGTTGGTCGTACTATCCAGGGCTCCGTACGCATTCAGGAAATCAAGTATAATGGAGGAGGAACCCTTCTCATTGCTCACCTTGGCTATTTTATTCACATGCACCAGGGTTGACACTTGTCACCCATGGAACTGCATGTGTTCCACCAGTACACATCACCCTTGTACGTCCTCTCATTGCCATAAACTTAGGATAAAACATAAAATGCACATGTCTTTTTGGAATAATATTAAAATATTATTCCCAGGCTTAAGCCCCCTAGGCTTAGCCCCTAGGCTCAACACTTAGCCCCTTTCCCACCTTCCAAACCCTAATTCCTTGCCTTATCTGTGGAAGCTCGGTCCCCGTTCACTCATTCATCGTGGTCGGTCTGCACCTGGTGGTGTTTACAATTTTATTAAAAGTTTTGCATACATACAAGTACAAAATCAGGCCCTTGGCCTCCAACCCCTAAGCTCCCTGGCCTAACAAACACATAAGCCACCAACTTATAAAAACTTGTCTCACCAGCCTATAAAACATAATTACAATTTCTTTCAGAACATGGTTTGCAACGAGGCTCATCCTTGGGGACACTACAGTGTTCTAGATGAGGAAACGCATGTGAATATCATGATAGAAAGAACTTGGGAACTTTTAGGGGAGCCTGCTATGATTCCTTCATTGGGAGGAATAAGATAATTCATAGGAAAGTTGATAAGCCTGTGTGGAAGGCTTACCCAGATATATATGAGTGCTCATGGAACTTCGGCAGAGGAAGAATTTGAAGTTGTTAAATTTATTGAGAACAATGCTCCATTTGCTATGTTACTAGGAAAACCTTGGATTGAAAGAGATCATACTAGAAGGAAAGAAGAATAAGTCTTGGAACAAAAGAAGCAAGAGTTGAAAGATTTCATGACTAGGAGGATCGCAGACTTGATTGAAGAACATGAGAACTAAACAAAGCTATTTAAAACTAGCGACTTGGATGTTGAAGTGGCAAGAACACTAGAAGACCCACATAAGACTGAAGTACCTATTCTAGATATAGATGAAGTATTACCCCTAATTTCTAGAAACGAATATCAACAGTGCGAAGTTACTATTCCAAAAGAAGATAAGAATTAGAATGAAAAAAGGAATACCAAGATGAAGCTCACCAGAAGGAAGGCTAGAAAACTAAGTAAGAAGAGAGCTAAGATCGAAAATTTACATAAGGTTCCAGAGGGAACTTCGTAGAAGGATAATTTGCAAAATTGGAACTTCGTAGAAGGAAAATTTGCAAAATTGGAACTTCGTTGGGATATTAGAACTGCGTCACATGACACTTCACGATGGCGAAGCAATATAGTCATTGGGAACAGTATAACCGTTAGACTGGTGACTCAAACTGGTATAAATGCATTTATGGTCAGAAAGTTCACCACTAGACCATTGGGACCGCGCCATAATGGACATAATTGAGATAATGAAAGATTCTCACCTGTTGCAAGAGATTTGTTGCTAAGTTATCTATTTATCTTGTCATGCCATGCAACGAAAAAACTTTTTCCAACCTTGACTATTTGAGCCCTCAGCATAGTTGATTTTGCACGAGTCAAACATTGTTTTTCACACATATTACCTTTAGCTGAAGAGAGCCATCGAAGTTGAACCTCACATGACTCCGAACACCCTACAGAGGTTCCAACCCCTGATGAAGTTCTGTGTAGATCGACACTTCATCTAACTTACAGTGCGAGCCGATGAAAATAAGGAGTATCTTTAGTCGTACTATAAGCTCAAGGAAGAGGACCTTGAGGATATCACTAAGGACTTGTTAGAATACCTCCTTATTCCCATAGACCTTGCAGAGATGTCTGACCCTGACAACCCAGTGACCACGCACAAAGAACATGATACACCCGGAACCAACAGAACAAAGAAGACCAAAGAGGTCCAAGACTTAAGTAGTGCCTCAGGAAAGACTGCTTCAATATCGCCTGATCGAGGGGGTGATGACGAAGTAGAAGAGATAAATGGAAAAGGAGATAAACAGAAGAAAGGTGAAGTAACACTGCCCAGAGACAAGGTTGATCCCCTGAAGAAGAGAAAGGATTCTCCCTAGAAACCCCCTTCCCAGAAGACTGTACTCACTATCGATGATTTTGACTTCATCATAGAAACCCTAAACGATGTTTCACTATAAATCGTGGAGAAACAAGAAGCTAAGCAGGAGGAAATTCATGACAGAATTATGGTCAAATTCTGAGGGGTACAACAGACCCTTCATTCCAGCCACACAGTGTCCACTACACCCCTGCAGTCAGGAGAACCAGAGTTGGGAGATGAGCCATCTCAACTGTGTTGACTAGCTGATGCGGTCAATGCTCACCTTTTTCATGCACAAGAAGAAACAGAACAAGCCATATAGGCCTTGAAGCAAGTGCAAGGAATAATAGTAGAGCAATGCAAAGTTTGAATAAGGGAAATCACAGATGCAACAAGAAAAAGAAAAGTTGCTCACAGAGAAACTAAAAGTGAAAGAAGAAGTCAACAGAGCACTCCACTCTGTGATAGGATTAGAACTACAGGCATAAGACCGAGTCATGCATCAAGTAGAGTAGCTTGCAGAAGCTATCCAGCAAATACAACAATGAATAGCATACTTAGAGCTCTTCACCATACCTGACACCCCGTGGGATGTAGGGGATCAAAGAGAATCAACTGCTCGATGCGCAGTTGAAAGAATAAAATTCCTTTCCGTGGAATGCAAGCAACTGACTGATCGTCGTGCCCAGATGTATGAGAGACTCACTAATAATCTAGAATTGAAGGAAATGGAGTCACAACTCTAGGAAGCGAAGTATCAAGCAGAGACAATACAGGCGCATTTGAAGCCCCTGCCAGCTGTGGAAAGAATGAAGTGATCCCAAGAGCAATGCATCGCCCAACAATAGGTCTGTACCATTCAGAGCATAGTTATGGAAGTAAATTAGAGGCTCCAACCTGTACAGGATTAGGCTTGCCAATTGTTCACAGAGATGGAAGGTTGAGGATCATAACTAGAGAAAGTCATCACTGTAGCTAAACAATGCCTAGAGGGACCTGTCAACAAAGTAGTCATCCAAGAGTTCATCGAGTAGGAGGTCATGGAAAAGAATTTAGTCGAAGCAGCTTGATCCAAGCTCGAGGATTTTGAAATAGAACTAATCAGATCAAAGTGACTCAGGACGAATCACAGGTGAGTGTTGGGGGCCTATTGGCCCTTGACCAAGTTTTTAGGATTCTTGGTCATGTTTGACCTAATTTTTGGACTTCTACAGGATGTCGAAGGTGGAGCGCAAGAAAAAGCGAAGATCATAGAATCTCCACCCCTTTTAGGGCCCTTTTTGGGATTCAGGATTATGTAATGGGTATGGGGATGTTGGCCCATGGGTTTACCCATGCTTAGGCCTATTTTGTAATATATAAATAGAAGGCTAGGCAATATAAGAGGAGTCAGTTGTAAGTTGTGCTAAGTGAAAATGATTGTAAGAGGATTGGTGTGTGTTGTATGTTGAGACTTGCAGAGCTAAGTGCAAGTCATCTATAGTGATTTATGTGAATACTGTGGAAGGCTCTGTGCATAGAACTACTTAGGGAAGGAGGATCTGGTGAGGTGCGTAGATCTCATGTCCTCTACAGAGTTGATTTTGAGGCTTTGTGCATGTAATAAGATTGACCGAAGATAATAAAGAAGAGAAGATTTGGTGGACGTATCCCAAGGGTGTGGGTAAACCATGTACATGTTGTGTTGCTATGCTTTGTGTGATATATTGATCTGTTTATGTGTTTACTTGCTTAGTGCTTTAATATAGATGAATGATAGATAGATCCGTTGATGCTTAGTGGTTTCTTAGTGCTTAATGATATATGTTAGATATGACTTGTGAACATATGCTTAGTGTTTAAATACCTTATATCTGAATGAGTACTGTGATATTATGTAATTAGGGTTTAACTGCGCTGTAACTAAGAACTAAATATTGAAGAATGTTAATTGTTGAGTGCCCTGTTAAGTGTTGGAATCAAAGATCTATGTCCTAGCTAAGGTTCCAGACACTGGAGTCCTACAACCACCCTTGCCTCTACCTCGGGTGAGACTTCATTTTCTTCCTAGGTGTTGTTGAAAGGGTTGGTAGGTAAGGTTTTGTTGGTGTGTTGTTGTAGGGTTGAACCCTGGGTCTACTCTTGTGCCAACATAACCCCAACCCTAGTAGTTTCCCTCATATTGATTCTGAATAATAAATTACCTATGAAGACTCGAATCCCAATTTTGAAAGTCCCTCTGGCACTCCTGAAACAAACTCAGAGACTCAGTATTGAGAACCACAACAAGAGTTCTCTGAAACTCATCTCCCTACATGTTCTTACGCAAAGCCACTTGGTAAGTTGTCGATAACTATTGAGCTTCTGATAAGGAAAGAAACCTATGTGGAAATACCTAAGGCTCATCTTGATATTTACATTGACTCCATAGATGATCGTATTGAGACCAATTTACAAGAGGTCATAGTACCCTTGAACTGAGTCGCACACACCCTTATTGAACATGAGGATAACCTTGAAGGTGAAAACCTATAAACTATTTTAGAACAGATCATGGATGAAAATAGAGAACGAAGAGAGATAATCCCACAATAGATGGATCAAGTTTCCTTAAATTTAGTTGGACCATTACACGAAATTCCTAGAAAATTAGACAAAATCCTTACCAAATTTGATCCAGACAAATCCAGGTCACCAGAAGACCATTTAAACAACTTCTTCCTAGCTACTCACCTACTAAATGTCCAACGTGAGGACATATTTTTCATGATATTTCCTTACACTTTTTCAAGTAAATAATATACTTGGTATTTCATCTTGCCACTCGAATCTATAACTAGTTGATATGATTTTGAGAGAGATTCTATCAAAAAATTCAGGGAAAGGAAAACAACTACATCTCTGCACAAGCAGTTAGAAGATATTAAGATGGAAAAAAAAGAGAAGGTAAAGATTTCAACCAGAGTTTCATCAATGTCTATATTAAGTTCACCAATGATACAACTCCTTCTCAACCGTTATCCATTGAATATTATATGGAAACCTTGATCCCTTCTATAGGGATGTTTGTGAAACGGGCCAATATGAACACTTTGACGCTCAATTTTGATGAATTTGAGAAAATAGAAAGTGTTAGGGACCTAACCTCCCTAACCCCTCTCATAGGTAGAATAATATAATCCCATGTAATAATGGCCAATATTAATAAGGCCTAGCAATAAGGAAGAATAAGTCAAATATAAGACAACCTAATAAAAGCTTCCACTTCTATAAGGATCTTACTCTATATTGTTCTTTTGGATAGATAGAATTAGAGGGATGATAAATCTTGCCTTGGATATTATTGTAATAGAGGTCTGCTCTGCAGGAGGTTTTCCCCTCGAAGAGGTAAGTGAATATTGTTATCAGTAATAAAACTGCTCTTTCTGGTGTTATTCTTCTATTATTTTGGTTATATCATTGTTCCTATGCTATTTATAGCTAAATATTTATGTTCTTCATACTATTTTATATCTGGAATATTACAAGTGGTCTCAAAGCACCTTCCTCAGTAGAAAATTGTGGGTTAATTTTTTTTTTGGGTAGAGACGTATTCAGGCATCTTAAAGATACAAATATCTTTCGTTACATGCATAAACCCATGGTCAGGGAGTCATACATGTAGGAAATACAAGTGGTACCTAAGCGCACATATGTTGGCCACCCTTGTAACCCCTGTTGGTACCCCTTCGAGTGGTAACGCATCAGACAACACTTGTATATAGATCGACCTATATCTCTTGAATCCCTCCATAGGTAAACTGATCGGCCACCTGAATACTATAGTTCCACCGAGAAAAACACTCAGGAAGATACTCTCTAGTACCTGGGTAGTCGGGTAGTACGGATAAGGGCATTGCCTAGCCTCCTTAGTTGGTGCCCTGAGATATTGAGTTGAGTACTACTGTTGGACCCCACACATATATCAGAGAGATATAGCACACAAAAAACCCTTGTCTATAGAAATCCTGAATATCCTACCCTTGGGGACGGAAACAAAAAAAGAGAGAACAAAACAGACAAGATTTGTGGTCGTGCAACTGTGCCTTCTGCATTTTTCTTGTGAAATTACTACACATTTCTTCCTGTTATACATTTGGGAATTTCATTACTGCAATCTTATTCAAGATGGAGTATAACTCCATAGGAGGAAAAAAATAAGATTACAGTGGTCCCGTTGGCACATGTATTTGGGAATTATCCCACTAGGTTCCTCTCTTTCCCCTGATTCCAGTGATACTTCTCGTTTTTAACACAATTTTTTTGTGTGGACCCGACCTGTCTCCAAAGCCCTTATTTGGATCCTATCCCTTTGGATCCCCCTTTTCTCCCTGATCACAATGGTATCTATCGTTTGACACCCTTTTTTCTCCATGATCCCACCCACCCCTCCAGACCCATTTTGTTTCCCCTATAACATTTTCCTACTCCTTTCTCCAAATGAATACTACATGAGCCCAAGAATTCAATGCCTTGATTACTGACAACCATCAACACAAGGACAACATCAAACATCTCTCTGCCAACATTAGCTCCATCAATTCAACTATTGAGATCCTCAAGGACCAATGTTCCCATATCAAAGACCTCCAGGAACAATGTTCCTACATCAAAGACCTCAAAGAACACTTCCCGGGCCATTCCCAAAACCCTTCCTCTTTTGAACAACCATCTTATCAGGATGACCATGACTCTTCCCATTACCCAAGCCTTCATACTACCCCCTGAGAGATTCACCCTTCTAGAATTGAGCTGAACAACTTTGATGGATCAGATCCTATAGGATGGGTCACCCAAATAGAAAATTATTTATCTTTGCATGGAATTACTGATGATTTAGACAAGCTTCGTTATGGTTTCCTACATATGGATCCAGAATGATGGCAATGGTGGGAATGGCACAAAA
>SNQJ01S0144109.1:16897-34844 GCA_010110895.2 Picea sitchensis
TTTTTGAAAATTTTGAAAGGCTTGCAGAGACAGTGTAAGTTTCACTGAGGACAGTGCAAAAATAAAGGGAGGGGGATTGTAGTGTCCCCAAGGCCGAGCCCCATTGCAAACCATGTTATGAAAGAAATTGTAATTATGTTTTATAGGCTGGTGGGACAAGTTTTTATAAGTTGGTGGCTTATGTGTTTGTTAGGCCAGGGAGCTTAAGGGTTGGAGGCCAAGGACCTGATTTTGTACTTGTATGTATGCAGAACATTTAATAAAATTGTAAACACCACCAGGTGCAGACTAACCACGATGAATGAGTGAAGGGGGACTGAGCTTCCACAGAGAAGTCAAGGAATTAGGGGCTGGAAGGTGGGAAAGGGGCTAAGTGTTGAGCCTAGGGGCTAAGCCTAGGGGGTTTAAGCATGGGAATAATATTTTAATATTATTCCAAAGGACATGTTCATTTTACATTTTATCCTAAGTTTCTGGCAAGGAGAGGACGTACAAGGGTGATGCGTGCTAGTGGAACGCATGCAACTCCATGGGTGACAAGTGTCAACCCTAGCGCATGTGAATAAAATGGCCAGAGTGAGCCATGAGAAGGGTTCCTCCTCCATTCTACCCGATTGCCTGAATGCGTATGGATCCCTGGATAGTACGACCAACCCGACCCCTGCAGTGAAATCCTCGTGCGTTCCTGAGAGTCGAAAACCCCTTGTTGTCTTTGATAATCCGTGTGCATCCTCAGTCCGACTGATCGAACCCGTGTGTGGAGGCTCTGTCTCGAAGCTGTGACCCTGAACCACTACGCCATTGTTGAACCAGTTGGAAAGCCTGTGTTTGGCTCTATAAATCCATGTATACCTCTATTATGTGAGTTGAGAAGCCTGTGTTTGTTTCTAAAGAGTTGGTTTCATGTCCATTCTGAGTCGTGGAGTCTGTGTTGACCCCTGTGGGAATTACTCATCATGCATTCCCGTGAGCCATCACTGTGAGGCTTTGAGCCATTGCTGAGCCTATTTGAGAGGCTATGTTTGTATTCCCAGTTGGCTAAGGTGACCATGCAGAGCTGGACTGCGCATGGCTTGATGGCCAACACAAGTTGTGATTGAGCTTGTGTGTGATCTCTCTAGGTGAGAGAGGTGGTTGTTGTTGGAAGAGGTTTCTTCCAGAGAGTGTCCAACACCAACTTCGGGCTCTGAGACTTCTTGATACGGCCTGTTTATGAGACCTAGAGAGGGAGGTTAGCACCAATGGAATGTGCTTGTGAAGGTGTATACTCCTGGGTGGAACAGGCATGTGGGGAGTGAGAGTTTGGTAGTAGTGGGCGTAAGATGGAATCTTGGGAAGAATCCTTCCAGATTTTTTGTGTTGTTTTCCCTGTAACCTCAGCCTAGCCTAGGATTCCTTGCCTTGGGGTGGAGCTTAGTCCCAGCTCTGGGGTGACCCACTGCTGAGCTGATGAGTAGTGCGGTCTAAGGATGGGAGGTTCATGGAAGGCATGCACTTGGTTGGTGAATTCTACCACTGTTATAAGATAAGTATCTGATTATGCTTTAATCATGTTTTTCATGAATCTGCTTTTTATGTTATCATGATTTCCGCTGTGTGTATGAATTAATATGAAACGCTATTGATTGTTAAATTATAACAGTAAATAATATGTTTTACTCTGAGCTTAAATGTGTTTATTTGTTTAAATGCATGTGGATTATATAATACCTGTATGAGTTATGTACAAAGTGGTGCTCTAGATTTCTTTTAAGAGCGTTTAAGCCTTGGAGACCCAGAAAAGGTGTGCTACAAACATAGTCAATGTCAAAGTCTCCTATTCTTGTTTCAATGCACTCTTTTTCTTTCAAGATTTCTGATAAGATGACATGTCGGTGGTCATTTAGGGTTTCTTTCATATATAGCAATACTTTCTCTGATTCTTTCTGGGGTTCTGCCATAATCTCAATTTCTGGATCTTCCTTAGGGTTTTCCTGGTTCATATTCATTCTTTCAACCTTAGAAATCATTCTAGGGCAATCCAATACTTCATGGTCCATAGCTCTACAACAAAGGAAATTATATCTTCTACCAGGGCATTCGTTAGCCAGATGTCCAGGTCTTCTGTAACTGTAAAAAAGGGTTAATGCTCTTTTTCTTTTAACTGATCCCAAACTTTTCTTGTACTATGCGCTAGGATCATGGTAGCTAACTTGCAAAAAATTATTTCTAGGATCCTACATCCATCTGTTAGTCCAAACATTCTCTATATGCATAGGTATAACATATCTTTCACTATTATTATCATATCTAATCATATCAAATATTCTTTCTTCTATCAATTCTCTAGTTTTCAAGCTAGGACATAATCTATCAACCATACCTAGATCCATACTTTAGAAAAAAAAAAATTCCACTAATCATATCTTCAACACAACACAAAGCTTCCAGATCTGAAACTTTTCACTATTCTTACCTCTATCATAGCACAAAGCGTTCAACTCTTACCTCTTTTCTTCAGATCACAATTATTTTCTTAACACAGAGCTTCACAGATCGAGTAGAATACTATGCACTAGAGAAGCAGATCTATGAATAGAGATTTCACAATTTCAGGTCAGATCTTCGCACAAAGCTTCTTTTTGCTTAGTTCCCATCAATCATAGCTTCAAGTTGGATCTTTGCACAAATATTCTTCTTCCTCAGTTACCAACAATCAAAGTTTCAGGTCCCGATAACGGACCCATTTATTGGCACAGGGGCAGACTCAGGGTTCAACGCTACAACAATGCACCAACAAAACCCTAACTACCGACCCTTTCGACAACACCTATGAAGCAGATGAAGTCTCACCCGAGGTAGAAGCAGGGGTAGTTGCAGGACTCTGGTGTCGGCAAACTTAGTTGGGACATAGATCTATGATTCTAATACTTAACATAGCACTCAAGAGTTAACATTCATCAACATCTAGTCCTTAGTTACAACGTAATTAAACCCTAATTATAGAATATCACAGTATTCATTCATATCTAAGGTATTTAAGCACTAAACATATGTTCATAAGTCAGATCTAACATATATCATTAAGAACTAAGAAAGAACTAAGCATCAACAGATCTATCTATCATTCATCTATAATAAAGCACTAAGAAAATAAACACATCAATATATCACACAAAGCATAGCAACACAACATGTACGTGGTTCACCCCTACCCTGGGGATACGTCCACCAACTCTTCTTCTCTTTATTATATTCGATCAATCCTCTTACATGCACAAAGCCTAAAAATCAACTCTGCAGAGGACAGGAGATTTGCGCACCTCACCAGATCCTCCTTCCCTGAGTATCTCTAGGCACAGAGCCTTCCACGGTCTATGCACAAAGTACTACAAACAACTTTCACTTAGCTATGAAAGTCTCAACATACAACACACGCCAATCCTCTTACAATCATTTTCACTTAGCACAACTTGCAATTGACTCCTCTTACATTGCCTAGCCTTCTACTTATATATTAAAAAATAGGCCTAAGCATGGGTAAACCCATGCGCTGACATCCCCATACCCATTACATAATCCCGAATCCCAAAAAAGGCCCTAAAAGGGGCCGAGATACTACGATCTCCACTTCGTCTTGCGCTCCACCTTCGACAGCCTATCAAAGTCCCAAAATTAGGTCAAACATGACCAAGAATCGTCAAAACTTGGTCAAGGGCCAATAGGTTATTTCCTAAAGAATGACTTTGGTTGTGTAGTTCATTTATGTAATCCATAAACAATTTCCCTCCTTCTAGCACCAATTTTGTTGACCGGTTTGAATTCACCTGACAATAGTAAGAGGTACTACTTGAAACATGGTCCCAATTAGACTATGCATCATTTGGTTTAAGAGACCCATCCAAAATTTGGCCCGACTTCCATTTCTATTTTGGGGGTTTTTGGCCAGTTATGGTCCGATTTACCGATGAGGATGAATAATAAATTGATATGAAATGCAAATATGTAGATGAAGACTTTGTATTGAAATAAAACTAGTCTATTACTAATCTATCCTAACCTATCCTAGCCAGGAAAACACTAAAGTAACCAGTGAGCTATAAATGAGACTGAATTCTGCACAAACTTTCCACACAAGTAGATGAAATAGAAGGGAAGAACCAGAAACAAGTGTGTGTGCATGTGTGTATATATATATATATATATATATATATAACCAGAAGAGTCTTAATTATATCAATGCATATGTTAACAACCCATCAATCTCAAGACTTAAAGATATGCGAGAGAATACTTAAAACTACAGAATAACATAGAGTGCATAAGATTAATCCATAGGAAAACAAGAATCCTTATAGTCCATGTGACCAACATACATCTCCATTCGAAATAATTCATAGTAAAGACAACTTCACACACAAGTGTTCCTTCTTCAATAAACTATCCCCGGGGGCTTCTCAATATTCATTAACAAATTATAAGTTCTTCAATTAGTTCTTGATTCTATACAATGCTTGAAGATCCTCTACAAAATGGGCATATTCTCTCTTTTATACAGTAGTTTGTAAATCATGCATAAATTTTGGTATTCTTCTTTAAAGAAGCCACTACAAAAATTGTTTAGTTTTCCTTTTCCTAGTGACAAGTGTACAATAAGGACAAAATTGGATTTGGTTGGGAAAAGACGAAATAAGAAACCATTGGTAACACTTTCTATCTACTATTTCGTATTATTCAATGATTTTTCTCCCTGAGGTATGTTATCCAAACTTCTAGTTGATCATATAGAGATATGATCCTTCGGTAGACTACATGTTCCATTGTTGTTTTGTGCATGGAAATGTTGTCTTCAAGGGTGCTCATGTCTTTTGACAGTTTCTCCATGAATTTATATATCATAGTGTGTAATTTCACAAGATGTAGGAGATGATGTTTTAATAAATCTATAAAAAGGGTGGTGGGTGCTTTGATGACTACATTTCTATGATTTGTGCTATCGTGCACCTTGTCTACAAGCTCTTCTATTACTATATTTTTACCAAGATTGTCCAGCTAAGGTACTCGACTACCCTTAATAAATTCCTATGCAATTTTCTGTATCTTTGAGAATATTTCCATCGATTTAGTGACCTCTTTATATTCTCTTTGACTTACTTGTTGGAAATGGTCTAGTGCATACACATCTCTTTTCCTTTTTGATGTCGATGATTAGTGCAACTCGACTAGTGCATCAATATTTTATGTGATACATCTGTCAATGTCATCGATGCCCTCTTGGATCATGTTGAACAAAGTTAGCTTCTCTTGTATTTGACTGTTCTGCTCTATGATCGTAGTGGTTGCTCACTGGAAGAGGTGTAAGTGAGCGTACATGTCTATAATAGCCTCTTCCAATTCTTTCCTAACCTTCCCATCATTGGCTATACAATTTCACATATTTCTTTCATCTATATTCACTTACCAAAGTCTTTCTTCCATCTCTTTGATCTTTGCTTGTTTCTCTTTTTTTTGCTGGAATAATATCGACCTAACATTGTCCTTATTAGAATTCATGAATGAAGTGCTAGTAGAAGTAGTGGTTATTGGGTTTTGTCTTACATCTCCAGTCACGGGGACTTGTGTGAGAGTGGTAAGAACTTTATTTATCTATTCTTTCATGATATTACCAGTATTACTATTATAGGTGAATCTCCTCATATTAAGGACTTCACTTGGTTGAAACCGGGTCTAGATTCCAAGTCCCTGACTAGTAAACAAAGTTTGAGTGCTCATGCATGCCATTGATGTCTGAAGGAGGCTAGTGTCCATTGGTTGAGTAATATATTTGGATTAGACATATTTCTTTTGCTTCTCTTCTTCACCTTATTTATCAACTTCTACTTTGGATATATTCTCTACTTCATCTCTCATTTCCTTATCTACTGTTGCTTTGTTTTCAAGAACTTCTTTTGTTTCTACTTTATCCTTGGCATTCTCTACTTCGAGCCTTCGCTTCTTTTTGGAAGCATCATTATTCTTCTTAGAATTTTTTTCCTTTTATCTCCTTTTCTTGTCTATTGATTCTTCCTCTTCTTCTGTTGAAACTAAATGTATGGAAACAGAAGGAGGATATGACCACTCCTCCATTTATTTTGTTGCTTTCCTTTTGGCTTTGTCTTTTTCCTTTTCTTCTTCTATGATTCTTCTTATAGGTTGGCCTCTTCTGTTGAATATCACTTCATCATAAGTACATGCATTTTGGTGCATCTCCTCTTCATCCCAGATATTCATCATGTATTCCCACATAAGGTCTTCCTTATAGCAATAGTATTTTAGCGACCCCTTTTGGATTATGTATTCTAAATATTTATTCTCTGAAGTGGTAAGAGAGTAGGGTATTTAATTCTTCATGTTCTTGATTGGTATTTGAGAAGAAGTATTTATCGATGTAGAGAGATAATGGTGACCATATAGCCTTATTGGATCAATACAAGGCTCCTGCCACTCTATGGATTACCCTTTGATATGCTACTTTCTAGAGAACCAGTCTATCTGACACGAATCATGGGAGGAGGTGAGGAGATTTAATGGAACCATATATTCTTATATAAGTTCCATGTTCTAAGAGGAACTATTCCTTGATTCTCTTGATTATCATGATTTCCTTGTCTGACATTCATGGTGGGGGACAATAGAATATGAACTTATATAAATGATCCATGAAATGCTCATATGATTTTTGGTATTTTGTCCAATATTTATGCTTCCATATCACTTTAGAATAGACATGGATTGGAGGGTCTAAAGTTTACCACCTCCATTCCATTTTGGGGTACCGATGAGACATGAACGTAATATCTAGTAGGTATGAGGCCATGTGGAAACTAGGGAAGGTTCCTGGTTAGGCTTCAGAGATAATTGTGATGGCTTCGACTAGATTTTCAAACAATATATCATCTCATTTGAATGATTTCGCCCTTGCTTGTGCAATAGTATATTAATGTCAGATATGGAAAAGAGAATTGGGATGTGTCTTGTTATCCATAGAGTCTATATAAAATGGCCACCATGTATTGGTGTGAGTTTCTTGAGGCGATCGTGGGGTATCCTCCTTTAGGTATTTTTTTTATTTTTATTTTTTGGCTTGTACCACTTGGGGCACAATTCTTTGGTAGTGTGCATGAATTCAACAAGGAGATTATTTTCCATATTTTTTTTTCCCTTCTCAAGGTGGTAGTAGTTTTCTAATTCTGTAGGATGAAAAGATTCTATCAATTCCCCTCTAGTGTTGTAGACGTGTCTGTTTCCTAGGTCTATGTGCTTTCGGATCCATGATATTGCGTTAGTGCATGGAAAGATAACAACTCAAGATGAAACTTTGAATAACCCTGATTTTATGATGTTTTCAGTATTTTCAAATAATCCATATCTTCGGCTTTAGTGGCATAGTTTTTCTTCTTGAACATTTGGTATACTTCACCTCATTTGAGCCTTTATCCTTCTTTCTCTAGAATACCATTGTTGTCACCATAAATGGAACTAGCCACCTCTAATTCATTATCAATTTGTTTTTCACTGTCAGAATCGATGATGGTAGTTTTATTTCTTGCCACATTCTTCCTTAGAGACATTTTTGTGTCTGCAGAGTGACAAATGGATACAATGTGAGAAGATTATAACTATCATATGCATTTAGAAATAATTTTCTTAATTTTATGAGAATCCATACTTGAGTAACTAATTGTGTTAATGTTCGTTGGAGGGATGTCATATGAAGATGAGAGAGTGATAGTGGGCATGGTGAACAACATAGTGAAGGTTTTGGGGGAAAAGACTAGAAAATGTGCTCAAAACGTAAAATCAAAGGATTTGAAGTTAACTCCTCTGATGCAAATTAGAGGAGTTCTCAACAAGTTCTGTGATGTGTTATCAGAAAATTTCATGTGAAGGCCTCTGCAATTCATCGAGAGAGTCGATTTGAAAATATCATATCTCTTATCGACCAAGTTAATGCTAACTCCTTCAATACAAATCAAAGGAGTTAATGGAAAGTGCTCTGATGCACATTGCCCAAGTTAAATCAAAGTTCTTTGATGTACTATTAGAGATATTCTTAGTAACTTCTCCGATCACATCCAAGGAGTTAATGTGAACTCCTCCGATGTGATCAAAGGGTTTAGAGGCAAGGGCTCTGATGACTATGTTAACAAAGGATTTTTCGGGTCAACTTCTTCATGAATATTCCATGGGGAGGGCCAAACCCATGGTAATTTCCAATGTGAGGTCTTATCTGGACTTACGTGAAGGTCCTTATCCAAAGGGATCTGAGCTCAAGTTTGATTTATTTTTTGTAATTTGATCGAGATGGTCCTTTCTTTAGGACAGTTTACAGATACATTTTTGGTGTTAGTATTGTTGACCAACATCAGGGGAGGGTAGGTGAATCAGGTTTAGGAAATGGTTATAGCCGAAAAATGGTAATGGTGAGGCTTAGGATTGTAGTAAGGTAGTATATAAAAAGGAATATATTAGAGGTCATAGGGGTGAGAGGCGAAAAAATTGGGTTTCCCAGGTGAAGTAGATATATCATACCCAAGAAAATAATAGAACCCTAATCTTATATCATGAGAAATGTAGTGGGAATTACCTAGAAGTATGTGGTCACGTATAAGTTGTGTGATGGGAGAATGAGGTCTTGGTACACTATTTGTTTGGGGTTTCCTTTTCTCCTTGGTGCCTAGGTGAAATGGTGAAAATGAGAGGAGGGGGGTTATATATAATTAGAGTGGGGGAAAATCATTAAATGTTGGTAAGTTAATTTAAATAAGAGATGTTGAGATTAAGTCCTTTGATGTACATCATAGAAATTAACACTTAGTATTCCAGTTGGTCGGAGTAGATGGAGGGAACTCCTCCGATGAAATATGAGGACTTGTGTTAAGTCCTTCGATGCAACAAAGGGGTTAAAGGAAACTTGAGCGATAAAAGGTTGTCAAGGGGAAATGTGAGAACTTGATCCTATCTATCGGTGAGGTTGGGAGGAAATCCTTTGATGCACATAAAAGTATTTTATGGTAAATCCTTCAATGTACATCATAGGAGTTTAAGTTAACTTTGCTAATAAGAAAAACCTTTTTTCTTGAAACAAATCTTTCTAAGTGTCTTTTCTTTCTGAGAGAAGAAGATTAAAGTAAGGGGAGAAAATAAGGGTGAGATTTGAGAAGTAAGAAAAAGAGGTTGTTGGAGGAGGCTTTCTGAAGTTGAAAATGAAAGGGGCTCCATTTTGAAAAGGATTTTACAAGTAAAATACAAGGGAAATGGAGGGTTGTAGTGCCTAGCACAAAAATTAGCAAAATTTTCCAAACTTCGATATATGTTAGGAGTTCAGGAAGCTTTGATTAAGGGGAAATAGGTTATAATGCCTCCTTCCTTATCCTATTGTCTCTCCTTTGTAAATCATTCAATCCTATCCCAATTTGTTCTTAAGGGTGGGTGTCAGGATATTTAGACACTTAACATTTAGTTAAGATCAACTTGGTCTAATGTGTAATTAGGTTAAAGTGTGTTTCTTAGTGTGTTTTCTTAGTATGCATTAGTATGTATTTGTAATTCGATGGTCACAATATGTTCTACACATAGAGAGATCTAACAACCAATGTTCTCCTTGATCTTAATAGCTACATTGATTTGTGTCTTAGCACCCAATTGGCCCATGATATCTATTTAGAGAGCATGGAGGGTCATTTTTTGATGATCGATTGTGAGAAACTCTCTTTTAATATTTTTCTTTTTCATTAATAAATTTCCTCAAGTGGCCACATTGGCTAGGGTCGTGGATATTTCCCCATTAGGGTTTTCCCAAATAAGAACATCGATGTGTTGATATCTGATCTCGTTGTGTGAGTGGTTATTGAAGGTGCTCATCCTCTTTTGGAATACCATGTGTTGTCGAGCAATTTTTGAGTTCATCTAAACACATATTAATTTATATATATATATGGGTTTTGTGGGGGGTTAGGGTTAGGTTTTGGATCAATATTTTGGTGTGTTGTGGTATAATAATAGCTTTAATTAAACAATAACAAACAAAATATTTATTTTTTTATGTAAATTTGTATAATTGAACAAATATAAAAATGAAATTTCATATAAAATTTACTTGCAAATGAGATATACTCTACAATATGTTGAGATCTAATGATTACAATGTCCCTCGTGCTTCCCTAATCAATATTGGGCCTAGTTAGTAAAATTTCCTCCATTGGGGAAAACAATAAGGGTGAAATCACACTAAGTTGGAGAAAAATAAAATAAAATTTTGTTCGATTTTTTTGATATATTTTTTACATAGAGGAATGCACACATGTTTTTAATCTATGAGTTCTTTATAAATGTGGACACGTTTATAATGTGTGAACTTTTTTTTTAATTTAAAAAATGAAGTGGATATTTTTTTTCCACACAGTAATGGTCTACATGGAGCTTTGGCAAAGGCTAAAGATATTTAAAAAGGAATGTGTTTGTGTTTATAAAGCATGTATACATTCCTAAAAAATAAATGAACACATGTTCTTGTTGCATTGAAAAAATAAACAAATTTGGTGTGCTCGCCTCTCAACACATGTGAACATTTACCTTACACATAATCTACCGAATAGTTCTCATAACATTGTGTCATTCTTCCTTCTTGATGACTTTTTCACCATAGGTGAAGCTACTGGTATCATTAACTAGGTGGACTATGATGATGCTAGTTCTTGGCATGCGATTTTCACTAATTAGGAAATATTATACCACATGATTTCACATTTAGGGGATTAGAATTCTAAAAAATAAAAGGAAATGTATTTTTGTACAACTTACTGGAAGTAAATTGTGAAAATATTTTTGAAACTTATAAATTTTTGAGTGGACACTCCACTAATATTGATCGATACCTGCATGCCCAATCTCACCATCATCTAGGCCAAAAATCTGTTGTTTTGAAAACTTTTGTCATCCGTGTCATTCGAATCTCAACTCTACAATTCCTTGAGATAGAAAAATCCCACTTGACTTGGGACCTTGCAACAAATCTCTACTCTATATCCCAAATGAACAACGCCATCCACTCATCTCACAATATAAAATCCAAAAATACTCCTTCTTCTTCCCCACCCCTCACTCACATCTCTCTTCCCTACATTGAGGGGACCATCAATCATATTTCAAGAATTCTAGCAAAAAAAACATCAAAACCTTTTTCAAACCATGCAAAACCATTAAGAAACTCTTCAAAACTACAAAGGATAAAGTTGACCGTATGGTTGGCCCATGAGTCTACCAAATTCCATGCTCCTGTGGAAAATCATACATAGGGAAAACCGACAGATCCTTTAAATCCTGACTCAAAGAACACATAGCTGACACAAACCATAATGAGATGAGAATGTCAACTATTGTTGAACATTCCTTCAAATATAATCACCTCATTTTCTTTAACTAAACCAAAATTATTTCCTCTATGCCACATCACTCTGCTTGTATCATTCAAGAAGCATTGAAAATAGAAAAACACATAAATAACTTCAATCAGGAAGATGGTTACAAACTAAGACAATCATGGAGACCCCTCATTTAATACCTATATCATTAAACATTTTTATTTGTGGTTAATATTCTGATTTATTTTTATCCAAATGTTTATCATTGCTCCTTCTCTCACTCGAACATCCTTAAGCATCCTCTACAGTGTTATCCATTTTGTGGATTATGATATTATATTATGATTATGTCATGATGGAAGATCAAACTCTTCATTAAGAACTTTTCTGAAGAAGGTTACACTTGTCATTTCTCAAAATCATATTTTTGAAAATAGTCCGCAGGCTACATATATACTGCTTCTTGAAAATCCTTCATTTCCAGCGGTACATTGACTTATTTGTGAACTTTACACCTGCTTGTGTCAATGATTAGAGATGCTTGGACATGTTTCTAAAGAGGAAGAAAAATGAATAGTTCTGATCTTCCTAGAAGAAGGAGGTGAGTTGGGTTGGAATGGTTGTGAAACCTTGACTTTCGGATATCTTGGGATCATTCCTATGAAAGTAACTAATGTTCCTCCTGTTTGAGGAGATTACTTATGGAAAAGGTTAGGAATAAGAATAAGAAGAAGAAAATTTGTGGCTAGCTAGAGATTGGTAGGAGAACTTGTGCAGGCATGAAATTGAAGCTTCTAGCGACAAAAAGAGACAACAAGTAATCATATGTGGTAGAACTTCTTCATGCATGAGCAGAATTATTGTGTGTCGGAGCTAGGAACCATCGAAAGGAGATCGACAACATCAAGGCTCAGGTTGTATATTTCACGGGTTATTACAGCCATGAATGTACACCATGTGGTGGGTAATCTTAACGCGATTCCCCTTCAGTCACATGTATAGACTAGTTGTTTGAATATATTAATGCCTTTCAGCGTGATTGGTTTGTGTTGTTGTGATTGGAGCGACACAAGAGCATCAGAGCAGAACAAGGAACAGAGATTAAAGGAGGCGTTCATAAGGTATGTCCACCATCATTTCTGTAGTTTATTCAATAATATTTGAATCTAGGAAGAGTAGTGATACGTCACATTTTGTTCCGGATCGAGGTGGATCAGGGGAGATGAAATGCAGTGATAGCTCAATTTATCCATAAACAAATTTAAAGCGACTCAGGAGAAACGCTGTCTTTTGGTTTCTTAGAAATTCGTGGCCATAAGATTTGTAAACTTGTAGGTCCTCGGGATACCACAGAGACACCATACGGGTTACAAAACCAGGTTAGATTTTGCTTGATTTTAAATTTTTTCTTTACTTCGAGATTCCTTAGCTGTGCTAGTGTAGCGCTGCGAGAATCGATAAGTCCTGCTAGCATTATATACTCCAGTCGTAAGGGATTCGTGATGCGCACTTAATTGGGCTAGCGAATGCGTTGCTCGCCTTGTGTCCAAGGCTTTACTGCCCGGTGATTTGAAAATTTTTTGAACTCAAGTTTTAACTTTTCCAATATCTCAGGAAGGTTGATTTAAGTCTTTTTGACACTTCATTTCACCGGTTTATCTTTGCTTCATTGTTGGATCTGATCTAGGGTTTTAAGCTTGTTCTTGCTTTGATCCTTGACTTTCATCCTTTAGCCTTTATTGGCATTTTCTTCTCTCTGATTCACGGGGTTGAATGTGTTGTATTGGTTGAAAATCAGTGATTGATTGATTGAAAGTTTGGTGTTTCTTAGTTGATTATTGTTTGAAAGGCAATTTTCATTTGCATTAAGAAACTCCTTGGTTTACTTTGTGTTTTTACTATCATTGAAAGTTTTGGTTGGGTTGTCATTGATTTGTTTTGGTATTAATGATTTCATTTTCTTTCTCTGTTATCAGAAGTTCTTCTTGAAGAAGTGAACCTTTGTTTTCTTTCAAGTATTGTTTTGTTGAACATTGAAAATCAGGCATTAGAAGTTTTGAACATTGAAGTTTGAAGAAGATGGTTAGAAATGATTCATTGATGCATGATTATTTGTATTGGTCTTTAAAGGAAATTAGAGAGTTGCATTTGCATTAACATAATTACGTTTGATTTGGAAATCATCCTATATCTCTCCCATAACTAGGATTCATTGGGAATGAAGCTTGATTACATTTCTTCATATCCTTGCATTCTTTGGGTCCGAGTCACACAACATGAGTTCACTTCCGTTGTACGTAGGTAATAACAACCATTTAAAAACTTCACGTAATAATAATTGATTTAGTAGCCTTTCTAGGGCTCGTTTTCACTTGACATTTAGCTAGAGTAGTGCTTTGGAGTAGGAAGAAGACACACTCTCCAAAGCTCAAAACACACAATAGTATCTTAGGGGTGTAAAATTCCATTGGCATATTGTCTGGGAAGCCCTTCTAACACAAGGGTCCAAAACATTGAATTGGCATTGGTGTTGGCAGGAATGCCAACTGGCGTGTTGACATCGATTAGAGATTGCAAGCATCACGGGGGTCACTCAGGGTATACCCTGAAATTATGAGAATTGGAAGCCTTTGAGGTTGATTCGGGCTCGATACCGCTAGCACGGTGTGGATGGTTGACGTGACCTGACGGTGATGTTGTGCTGTGAAGCAGCAGGTGACGCTTCTCTAGGTACTTGCAAGGTGGCTGTGAAGGAAGTCTTCACGGTACACGGAATCATTGACCAAACTCATCGAGGGCTCCTTGGAGGGTATACCGCGATTATGTGTGGGAACTTACCCGAGTGTAAAGTCTGTTGAAGTGGGCGATGGCATGGCTTTTCACCTAGCCCATACTCTTCGTCTCGTTGTTCGGCGTTGGATTTCATCACCAACTAGTGGCTTGAGTGAAGGTTTGTTTGCTTGGTGATTGCTTCCCCGGGCGTTTACTAAGTTGTGTTGTTTGTTTCGTAGTTGACCATAGGATTTTCGTTGGGGACTTTGTTGCCCTGTTTGTTCTCTCCGACGTTAGTAGGATGCAAGGTTTGTCTGGAACATCGAGGTTTCGAACTGCTTTACTGCGGCAACACCTGAGGGTAATCCTGAGGATTCTCCTCGTCCGGTTGAAATCCCTCTTGTGACTTTAACCTACGTGGACGTAAAAGTGACATCAGGAAGTCTTTACACCACCTCCACAAGAACCCTAACGTCACCTCTTGCTGAGTTTCGAGTTCACAATACTCTAGAGCATTATGGCTTTTTCGTCGTGGTGAAAGACCTTACGGACGATTTCATCTCTCTGGTTACGATCTTCCAGCTACTGAATCAACTGTTGGGCCTTCACACGGTGTAGTAGGCCAAGATCATTCTTGGTCAGGTGATTTCCGAAGAGTCATTTTTGGTACTGAATCTCGAGTCTCACGAGTCAGTGCCAGTACTATATGGTTTTTGGTACACCTCGAGAGGCTCATCTTGCAAACCTTCGCGGTGTCAAGCGAGGAATTCCTACAGCTTCTCTTGCCCCTATTAATACCCAAAGAACTTCGGTAGTTAATCCAACTTTGCCCCAGGGTTACCATGCATTGAATCCTACATTGAATATTACACATCCAACACCCCCACAAACTCAAGCTGGTTCTCCAAGTGGTCCTAAGTTTCATGGGCATCCTATTCCCAATTTTATCCCGACACCCCCTCAGTTTCCCAGCGGCAATATTAATCCTAAATTTGTTGCCGACCGTTGCACCTAATCCAGAAATTCCTATTGGTGGACTAGAACGGTTTTCCAGGACAAACCATAGTGACTACACAACCTCAGGTTGGCACACAATTTCCGGTAGGAAATGTCCCACAATGGGGCGACCAAACTTGCCTTTAGGCCAAAATATCCCTCATGCATTGGCTCAGTATTGGACTCAACTTATGAAAATGTTCATAATGGGGAAACAAACTATGTATCCTACTCAAGGCCAGCCGTTATCCGGGGGTGACTAATCCCTATTTGGGTTAGTTAGTCTACCAAAACCGAGTCCCTACCAGGGCTCTCAAAGGTCAAAATCCTTGGGGTTTATACCCGTTATACCACCAAGGGGCAACCCGGGGATCTTCTCTCTACAGGGGGAGCCAGCGCATCTGCCCTCTTGGTCTAGACGGGGCTTCCACCCAAAGTCACCCGGTGATTACCCTGGTGAATCGACATTTGCTATTTCACCGCCGCTTTAGATTTGCGGTTAATGCAGGATTTTGAGCGATCTATTAAGTCGCTCTCCTAATGGCACGCTATCCACGAAGCTTCATCAGTTCCAAAATTAGATGGGAAGGTGGGAGAGGACGAATAATCAAGTCATGACTTTCCATTTGTGGTGGTCAGCCAACTCCCTCATGGATGGCTTTCCATTAGATTGCGTCTTTCAAGCGCGCCCTTACAGTCTTTAGCTGCCGGTGGTACATTGAATTACCACAAGGTTTCTTTTGATTTCAACACTCTTGCCATGGCCTTCCTCACACTACCAGTTACCAATTAAGATTACCCGATACGAGGGTGAGATTTTAACCTCCTTTAAACAAATTACTAGCACTCATATCTATGATCACATCCATGAGTGGCGATGGAGGAAGCGTCTCATTAAGCTTCGAGCTTCACGATGGATTCTTGGTAGAGTGTTTTACAAAATCTTTTATGTAAACAAAATTGAGTGAACACATTACTTATGGGCGGTGTTGTCGAAGAGAAGGCTATCGGTCGTTAACTCAATGTCTAGATCTCATTTATTAGCAAAGCGGTCACTGTGACTTACTACGATTTACCTCGTCACGGTACTTCGGTACTTCCTCTTGCTCGGTTAGCTGTCACGGAGTTGATGGTGTGATTGGGATTACTCATGCCCATTCACATATTATCAACTTCGGCCCAAGAATCAATTCTTCTAATGTTCAAAATGCTCCATCTCACTCTCCTCATGCATTAAAACCTCTGAAGTGAGCGTTGTTCAAACTACATAGCCGGTAAGAATACCAAAATAGGAAGGGAGAGAATAAGGAGGGTAAAAGCACTAATCCCAATGAGCAAACCAAACCTCTTGATGTTGATGACCGGGATAAAGCAAACCACTTTATCCTTGCCTTATGTGTAATGGCGATCACTATACAAAGGATTGTCAGAGACGTGCCGAAGTTCATAAGTTCATTCAATCTACGAAACCTTCTACTCATTTTGTTTTGTCCCAACTCTTCCTGTCTCAATAATAGGCTTAGTTGGTCATTCATGATCAACCCTCTACATCTACCAAATCCTACGTTTTAATGTGCGAGTTCGAGGAAGACACTGTTTCACTTGCCACCCGAACCAAAGACTATGCTTCTTCTAAAGAGAAGGTTGATGACACACCTCGATTTGGTATCTATCTCCCGCAGAATCCACCTACAACCCGGATACTCTTCATCTCGAAGAGCCAGAACCTTGATCTGGGATTATCGACCACCCCAAAGATTAATGCGTTAAGAAATCGGCGACAATCCTCATGTGGCGTGCGGCTTCGAACTATAGCATTGTAGAGATGCGGCGAGGGCATAACCCGGTGATAATACGCCCTTGAAGTCCTTCAGTCCTCACGCGGTGAAGGGATCTGTTGAAAACCATAGGTGGAATTGATCCTGAGGATGAAATTTAATGGTCTTTGACGAACTTATTACCGGGTTACGCACAACTTGCATTTCAAATACAAGTTGTTATTTCCGACAAAGAGTATTTGTCGGACAATTGTTGATGAAGGTGCCTCTACGTGTATAATGTCTTTTACTTGTTTAGCGGAAAGCCATTGGCTCTCCAGATCTAACAAGTCACAAAACACTTTGCAAAGCCTTCAATGAAGCTGCGGTTTAAACCTTATGGTGTTAATTAGTTGCCTGGTACTCTGGAAGGTAAAACCGTCAAAGTGGAAGTCGAAGTCTTTGATACTCCTCTTGATTATAATCTTCTACTTAGTCCGGTTAGATCTTGATTATAATCTTCTACTTCGTCGAAGTTGGGCCGATTCTATGCATGCAGTAGTGTCCACCCTTTTTCGTGTCCTACGATTTCCTCACCAAGGTAAAGTGGTCACGGTTGATCAACTTGCTTTTTTCAATTCTGATACTCGTGTGGGCAACGTGCCGTTCATAGCGAACACCCCTGCGGGTTATGAGAACGTTGGAGTCGGTCTTCTAAAAGATTCTGCATTAATGGGTACTTTCCCCATACCACCCTCACCCAATATTCCTAACCCGTCAGTTGCATCTATTAACATGATCTCTACTGCGCCTCGTGAACTTCCAGTCTCTGATGACCCTTGGATAGTACCTGATCCTGGAGATCATGTTCGTTTCGGCAACGTTATGCCGTTAAGTCCGATTGAGTCTGATTACCAAGCCATTCAATTGACAACCCCTCCTACTTATTCTTGTGAGGAGTTGTCTCCGAATCCTTTTCATGTCGTCTTTCCGACTGATGAAATGATCATGTCTATTTTAGATGACACCCCTTGGGACGAT
>SNQJ01S0144110.1:1572-13455 GCA_010110895.2 Picea sitchensis
AGCATGGAGGACTTCCTCACCTCTTCATATGATTCATAGTGATGTCATGGAACCCTTCCCTGATCCCTCAATTAAAAAATATCGGTATGTACTCACTTTTATCGATGACTACTCTCGCTTCACATGGGTATATTTTTTGACATTGAAATCTCAAGTTTTTCAATATTTTAAAGAATTTAAAGCACTCGTTGAGAATCAGTCTGAGAGAAGGATTAAGATCCTTCGTAGTGATAGTGGAAGTGATTATTTTAACAAATATATGCAACAAATTTGTTTCGAATCGGGCATCGATATCCAACATACAATGCCTTACACACCGCAGTAGAACGATGTTGTCGAGAGAAAGAACTGGGCACTGAAAGAGATGAAAAATTGCATGCTACAGTCGAAATTATTGGCTCCGAAGCTATCGTATGAAGCCATAGATTTTGAAGCATACATTTAGAATCATGTTCCTCATAAATCATTGAAGGGAATCACTCCTTTCGAAGCTTGGTGTGATAAGAAACCAAAAGTCTCTCATTTCATAATTTTTGGTTTTCGTGCATGGGCCCATATTCCATCTGATAAACAAAGGAAACTAGAGCCTCAGAGTGTTGAATGCATATTTTTTGGATACAATGAAGGTTTAAAAGGTTATAGGCTGCTACAAAGTTCTATTGATTCACTTTTCATTGAGCGAAGTGTGAAGTTCGAAGAGGGTCCACTACATGCAGTTTCAGATCGTCCTGCCAAGGATTTTTTGGATGAAACAATTGAAGAGGGTTTTGATGCTCATTCGAGAAATTCAGATATTGATGATGAGAAAGTATTTGGATAATATTCATAGGTTTATGATAAGTTCATGGCTTCTCTATATCCCCTACCAGTCTGGGCCAAAAAGACTTTGCATGATGTCGGTGAACTAGTCGACAATTCGACAGAACCGAGGAGGACTTGATCACAGTTTTTCAAGGCCCTCACTACCTTGGCTTCCACAGAGAAGTTGTTGCCAATAAATTGATATATGTCACTTGAAGAATATCCATGGTCATATACAGAGGCCATGGGAAACCCCTTCTGGAAAGATGCTATGGATGAGGAGTACAATGTTCTCATGGAGAACCAAACCTGGGATTTGGTTCCACTTCCAAAAGAAAGAAAGCTTGTTCGATGCAGATGGATATTTCAGACAAATATGGCTGAAAATTGTGAGATTAGTAAGTATAAAGCTTGGTTTGTTTCTAAATTTTACTCTCAGGTACATGGCATTGATTATACCGAGACTTTTGCACCAGTTGCAAAAATGGACTCCATCGGGCTAGCTGTGGCCATTGCGGCTTCTTGACACTAGGAAGTCCATCAAGTGGATGTGGAGAGTGTTTTTATTCATGGAAATATGAAGGAGGAGATATATATGGAGAAGCCACAGGGGTATGTTCATGACTCCTCTCTTGTATGTAGGTTAAATAAATCATTATATGGGCTCAAACAAGCTCCTCAAGCTTGGTATGCAAAAAGGGAGTCTTTTTTGCTTTCTCATGGATTTCATAGATGTAAATTAGATCCAAATGTTTATATGCTTCGCCATGATGAATCCCTTTTTCTGATTTTTCTATAAGTAGATGAATTACTGATCACAGAGAGTGATTTATCAGAGATTGCATGGGTTAAGACTACCTTGCATGATAGATTTTCCATGAGTGATATGGGTTTGTTGCATTATTTTCTTGGTATTGAGGCATCACAGTCTACTTTAGGAATGAAGATGGCACAAACTAAGTATTCATTGGATCTACTTGACAGATTTTAGATAAAGAGTGTAAGCTAGTTGGTTCACCTTTTCTTTCCGGGGTCAGATTGGAGGATGGAGTGACTACTCCTTTGGTAGACAGTACTCTCTATCAACAATTGGTAGGGAGATTATTGTACCTCACACATACCCGTCCTGATATCTCTTATGCAGTGAGTGTTGTTTCCAATTATATGTAGGATCCCCATGAGTTTCACTAGAAATATGCTAAGAGAATCCTTCGGTATGTAAAAGGAACTCCCATTTTTGGTATTTATTATGCAGTTGATTGTCCCCTATCTTTGGTAGGCTACACAGATTCAGATTGGGCTGGCGATGGAACATACCATAATTCCACCTCATGGTATGTATTCAACTTTGGTTCCAGTCAACTTTTTTGGTCAAGAAAGAAGCAGGCAACTATTGCTTTATCCACAACAGAGGTAGAGTACAGGGGGGCAGTGAATGCCGCCACACAGTCTATTTGATTGCAGGGTTTACTCTCTAATTTTGGGATTCAATATCAGATACTTACTATCATATTTTGTGACAACCAGGGTACCATTCATATATCCATTGATCTGGTTACGACACAGAGAACCAAGCATATCAATATACACATGCATTACATCCAGAGGTTGATTCATGATCGAGTGATTTCACTGCAATACTGCCCCATTGAGCAGCAAGTTGCAGACATCTTCACCAAATCCTTCACTGAGAATAAATTCTCTAACTTGCAGGATCTTTTAGTTGTGGTAGAGACAACTGGGTAAAATCTCATAGTTTACTTAACATTTTTTTTATGTCCTCTTTTTTTTTTTNGTTTTATGAGGGGTTCATTATTGTATTGAGTCCCTAAAATGGCCTAGTAGACGAGACTCACATTTTCTTATTATGTCACTACAATTAGGCTTAAAGGGGGGTGTTAGAGCATAATCCTAACTTCCCTTGGTGTATTACTTGTCTTAGGAACCTACACCTTGGTTAATGCATCCAAATTCATTTTTCCTCACTTGATTTGACTTTCTAGAGAGGGTAGGAGACACGTTCCTTGTTTTTAGGGAGTTTTCCTTAAATTTAGGGATATTGACATGGAGTTAATCTTGAGTTATTTAATTAGAACTCCACATAGTGACTCCTTTCCAACCTCCATGCATAGTTTAAACACCTAAAGGAAGGAGAGCACACTTCCTCCTTAAATCAAGGAAATTGTCCCTTGATTTTAGGGATTTACCCCCTTTCTTTACTAAACTTTGCATGTTTAGCTAATCAATTAGTAAACTCTCACTTTTCAGCCTATAATACTCATGTTAGATGTCGGTTATCTATTTTATAGGTTTAGGCATGTGATTTATCCATTTTTACACTACTTTTAGTGGCAATTGCTATTATTAGTGACAAGATCAATTCCTCTCTACATATTGGATTGATCTCATTGTAATTTCGAACATATTTTGAATACGTTCATTATTGTGGAGTAAATTATTCTCTATATATCTCTTCTTTGTGTATTTTCAAATTCATTAGATTATTATTATTTTTCTCATTGAATTCTAGATCTCTCGGGTCTCATAATTTTATAGAAACGGTAAAACTGCAGAACTGAAACACTTGCTCGATTGGTGGTAGCTATCTCTGAGAAGAGATGTGGTTGCTACGCGCATCCATTTGAGAATAATTATTACAATGAGGATGCATAGGCATTTTTGATATTACTCATGAATTCCAAAACCCTAGACATCCAAAAACCTAACCCTAGGAGGTGAAACACCAAAAGTCATGTGGGCCCCTATGGGTAAGTTGGTACCTCAACTTCCCAGGGTCGTAACTTTGGCATACAACCTCCGTTTTAGGCGCGTGATAGCCCGTTGGAAAGGTATTTTATAGAACTACACATTATTCCATCAAACTCTAGCTTCGCTCACAATTTGATTGTGGCAAGCCAAAAAAACATTGTTTAGGGCTCCAAAATGGCCCTAGAAGTACAACAAGATGTGCTTACAAGAAAAAATAGAAAATAAGCCAATTGGATTAGGTGATAGGCCACCAATATCCATTTGGAATATGTGTAGGGATTCAAATATCCCCAGAAGTGTAGAACCCATAATTACAAAGAAGTACAGAAGAACATGTTGAACTAAAAACAGACAAGAGGATCTAGTTGGAATAGGTGGGTAGCCACCAATATCCACCTAGATCAAGCAAGCTACCATACAAAACATCAACCCATTAATTCCAAAATAAATTTAATGCAAGCTTGATACACCACCATATCCCAATCCTTAAACTTTAACAAATGCACCAACCTTCATTTAAAACTCCAATGTGACAGTTATCGGGAACTTGCTAGGGATACCATGTTTCAACCTTACTTCCAATTCTTAACAAATGCACACAATCCTTGTAGCATGGAATCAAAATATCACACATGTAACTTAAACATGGGTTTTAGGTCCCTCATCAAACTAAATGCAACATAATAATAATTATGAGAGCTATATAAAGACAACATCATTCCCTTTCTAATCATATCGCCCATAACATCATTTGATCAATTATTTCAACAACGACTTTAAAAAAAATAAAAATGTAGAGCTTGTATCTCAACCAACTCATAAGCACATAGAACATAAGTGTCGTCTCTTCATCATAGTCACAAAAGTTACACAAGGGGTCCCACCTATTATTATATTATTAAATATAATTAAATAATAAGGCGTTGCAACCATTTGCAAGTAGGTACCCTATGTTGCGCTTTTTGGCATCAACAAACTAGCGACTCCGGAGGGAAATTTGTTTCCAACAGATTAAGAACTCAAAATGTTCAGTTTCACAGAACGGTGAACATAGATCAAAGAATTATTGACCAGAATGATTAGGCAACGGGGGAAAAAGATAGTTTAAGGGAAATAATGAGACAAAATTTTGGGAATAACTCATGGAAAGTGGTAATGAGGGGGTTTGGTTCTGTATGCATAAAATTCGATCAGTCACAATAAAAGTGTTTCTTCATGTTAAGGATAATTTTTTTGATATGCTCTTTTAAATCTAAGGATGGAGGGAAGAAAGGAATAACAGAAAATAGGGAAGAAGACCAAATCATCTATCTAACAACATTACTGAAAGCAAAAATCATTCTCAGTGATGTCTAAAAGGACGACATCGTGACAGCTGTGTAAAATTTATTGTTATTGGTCAACAATACTTACAAAATCGCATTGTTGTGGAAAAATTGATCCAAAATTTATTTATGATAAACATAAAATGAAATAGCAGAAATGAAACAACAGAAAATGAAACAACATAAATTGAAAATTCAATTTAACAAAGCAAAATAAAACAACGAAATAAAAAGCTATATACAATAGTGATTTCCACATGGCATTTATGAATCAAGTTGGTTCCACATAATGTTTCAATTGGGAACCATTGGTACTATAAGACAACAATCGCTCTTCCAAATCCTTTAAAAGGTAAGAGTTTGCACCTAGGATAAAAGCAATTTTGAAAGGACCTAGCCATAATTTATGAAACTTCGAATGTATTCCTCTGTCAGCATGGGCTGAGTCCCAAAGTAAGACTTTCTCATTTATCTTAAATTTGAAAACTTTTGTGTGTTTTTAAAAATACTTCTTTACAATTTGTTATCTTCTCTTTATGTTTCCCAAGGCAAACATTCTTTGTTCTTCTAAGGCTAATAGTGCATTTATCCTCTAAGGTACATTTGAAGAATTTAATTCTTCAATCCATAGCATCAGTCTTAGAGAAGAAAGTTCCAACTCAGTAGGAAGAATGGATTATTGACCATAAACAAGCTAGAAGGGGGTACAACTTATGCTTACCATGGTGGTAGTGTGATCTGCCCAAAGGGCGTAAGTGGGGAGGGTGTGCCATTGGCGAGGCTTATCTTTGATGAGCCTCTTTATGATCCTAACCAGAGTTTTGTTAGTAAAATTGGCTTCCCATTCCCTTGGGGGTAATAAGATGATGAAGTGAAATGTTTGACTCCCAATTTGACTAGAAATTGAGTCAATTGTGTGGAAATGAAAGCGAGACCATTGTCTGTAATAATTTCTAAAGGAATGCCAAATCTGGAGAAGATATTAGTTTTTAGGAAAGAGATTACATGTTCATCCTGTGAGTATCTAAGAGGGACAACTTTAGTCCACTTAGTGAAATAATCGGTGGCTGTCAAAATAAAAACATGCCCTGCAAAAGATGGAGGATTAATAGGACAAATAAAGTCTAGGCCCCATTTAGAAAAAGAAAAATCCGGGAGAACAGGTTGCAAAGGCATAGTAGAAAGACATTCTTTCCCATCAAATTTTTGGCACTTGTCACAAGATCTTGCGAATTTATAAGAATCTCGAAAAGTTAAAGGCCCAAAGTAAACGTTTCTTATGATTTTAAAAGTAGTAGCTTTAGAAAAAATGTGGCCACCAACGTGAATAACAGAATCTAAAGGTCCATGAGTTTCATGTAACAATTTGTGTGCTTCCTCATCATTCACACATCGAAGTAATATACCATCAACATACCTTTTGAACAAAAAGTCTCCTAAAATAATATACCTAGAAGATTCAAGAAGAAGTCTTCTCCTCTGATGAGGATCTAAGTCATCTAGGAATTTCTGATATTGCAAGTAATACACCAGATTTTTATACTAGGAGTGTTCAACAATAGAAAGGGGTTGATTCTCAATATAAAACAATGTTGAAAGAGGAGTATCATGATCGTCAATTTCTTCACTTGCTTCAACATGTTGAGATAAGTAAAGGGCTAAGTCTCGTCCCTTAATTGTTTTCGAATTCATGATGGTTATATCATGCTCCTCAGTATCATTGAAAATGATTCAAAGTCAAAGCCAAATTTGAATAAACTGGGGCTTGGGCCTCCTCGGTTTCTTTGTTCTTCCTTGGCCTGCCCCTTTTTTGGGGTATCGGTTGTTGGGGGGATAGGGCTTCCAATGTATTTCATTCTTCCACCTTTGTGATGATATGTTACATTTCCCGTGGGTAGAGGGGAATCTCCCTTGGGGTCCCTGGGGATGCCGGTTGTGAGTAGAAATGAATCCCAGTTTTTTCCCAATCGTCTCAACTCCTCAACTATCAACAATTTGATTAGTGAGACATGAGATAGTTTCTTATTCAGTTGGTTTCCTTCATCCTGAACGTTGTTTGTCATTTCTTGAAGGCTTTGTTGCAAGAATAAAGGCAAATTTAACGGTCTCCTTCCTGTGAAATTCATCAACAATCTAATGTGATGTGGTTGTATTCTATCAAACCTTCCTTCACAGGTGAAATATTTCAAAATCCCCCTCAGGAGATTTCGAAAAGGATCCTATAGATATCAACTTGGAATGCCCTCTTCGACTTTCCCATTTAAATAGTCTGGTTTGATAAACTCCTCATAGCATAGAATTTAAAAAGGCATGCCTTTAGACCATCTTTCATCGCACGGAGGGATCTCTGTTGCGGCTGACAGAGTTTCCTCCGTCACCTGGAATGTGTTTCCTGCAATTATTGCGCGGAGCCCGTTGAAACTGAGCGCGAACTGTTCCACCAGTTTCACGTTTAATCCTTGGATTTTCTTACAAAATAACATGCATCCGACCTATTCAAAAGATGCTCTGACATCCGGATATTCATTTACCAATGTCAAGCTTTGAGGTTCGGGCCCCACATTTCTACCACTTCGTGCCCCTTTCCTTATGTTCTGGGTTGTTTCCATGGTGCAATGCATGTTTGTTTTGCGTGCATAGTGGATTTAGCAAGGAACCAAAGTGGTAATATTGATTGATCTGGGTTCATGACATAGTTTATGACAATCGAATTCCTCGTAGCGATAAACTCAGGGCCCACGGGAAAATTACAGACAATGCATAAACTTGGTTGGTGAATAGAATACATACAGAGCAACTAACATTTATAACTGAGCGGGTGAGAGATGGAATCATGACAGGGGGCAGTGAATCCATGGTGACTAAAGGTTTATAAGCAGGCCAAATATTTTCATAGCACATGCACGCGACGAGTACACTTCAGAGTGTGTAAAGTACAGCTAATAAGAGCTGCAGAGTATATGTGACATGAGCGTCGTGATTTCTCATCCTTTCTGACTTCATAATGAGATGATGATGGTCATTGAATATACTGACATGAATTATATTTAATAAATTGCATCGGCCTTTGGCACATAAAACCTTCTCTTCTGACAGGACCCAACTCTTTGGGAAAATATCTTTACCACTTACACATGTTTTGATTATGATGCCCCTTCCTGACTCTAAGGGCCAATCAACCACTTGCTGACTTTGACCCATTCATTGTTTGGTACCTGACCTCATTCGCTTTGACATATGGACCATGACTCAACTAAGACTGACACTAACTGAAAAAATGATGGCACTAATACTCTCCTTGACATCTGGCAACCTCCCAACAGGGTGAATATCCAATCAGCTATGCAAAACAGAGAATTTACAACACATTTCGTAGTGCACTGGTGTTTTAATTGTTTCTCTCAAATTCCAAACTGGGTCAGGCTGAAATTTGGTCAGAAAGTCAAAAGGGATATCATCTTCCTCCACAAAAACTTTCAGAGAAACCCACTTTTTCGTTTTGGTTTTATGATCAAATTTGTAACAATATCCGCTACAGGAAATTTCGTAGCGCCCTCCTATAAAACTGCTATGCAGATTCTATAGTGCCTTTCCTGTGTCTGGATAGGTGATTTTGTAGAGCCTTTTTTGTGTCTGTCTAGGTGATTCCATAGCACCTTTGGTAGCGAAACTACATAACAGTCTGTGTAGACGATTATGTAGCGCCAGACGCTACGAAATCTCTGTGTTTTTTTGTGTGATGCAACAACTCTTCAAAAACACAAAAATTCTTAGTTGATGGATTATGAGATCGTAGATGCCTCTAGTAGGTGAAATTAAAATATTTCCTTAACACTTAAAGTTTGAAAAAACTAATCACCATAAAAAATGGATCATCATCATCTCCAATTTCTCTCTGCCAGCCAATCTGCAGCAGATTCTGCAACGCCTGTCCAAACTAGGAGTAGAATTCAAATCTTTGATTAAAAAATTAGACAACTTTAATGAACAAATCTCAATTATTTCCTTTTAAAACATGGATGCTGAAAACAATGAGATCAAATGACACCGGCTTCATAAATGAAATAATGGTAATGAGGGAAGATGCACTCAATATGCGCTATGAAATCTCCTAATTCACCGGTGCTACGAAATGACCAAATTTGCTACTGCAAATTTTTGTTCTAACAGTTGGCCAAATGAAATCGACGATGGTCGGGTGGGTCAAAGTGGAGAAGTTTTTGGTCACCAATGGAAATTATTTGCGACTGACGATCGATGGTGTTTGGGTCATCCAAGAGAAATGACCAATGATTAATGAAGAAAAGGGGAGGAGGATGTGTCATGCCACGTCAACATCCATGTGGCAGGGCACATCAATAGTTGCCATGTCAACTAATTTGAAACCTCAGGATGACATGTTATGCCATGTTAGCATCCATGTGTCATGACATGTCATTATTTACACGTCAACCAATAAATGGCTGATGTCCAATGGCCAGGTTGGCCTAATTGGAGAAGTATTTTCGACAGTCAATAGGAATGGTCGGTGGTCGATGGTCAGGTCAGCTGTATTAAGAGAGTGTTTCATCTTCCAATGATGGTTGATGGTTGGGTCAACCGGTATAAATATGTGTTGTAAGTGGTTTCCAAGAGAAATGACCGATGACTGATAGTCAGGAATTGGGGAGATACATGAGAAAGTTTGGTTTTCCAAAGAGAATCGTCGATCGACTAATCCCTGATGGATCTTGGATGAACGGTCTAGGTTGTTTAAGTTGTCAATTGATGATGGAAATTATTACATGGAGTTGGGAAAGGATTATCCGATCAAATACTCAAATTTAAAGGTTGTTATAATAGTAAAAAAATGAATCTTTCTATGAAATTTCCAGTTTTCGAAGGTCATGAACTTGTGGGGCGATTTTGAGGCCCTAAACGATGTTTTTCGGAAATCAAAACTCACAGAAATAAACTATATCAAGGTACACTACGTATTTGAAGCTTAAATAAAAAAAATCAGAGAGAGTTATCCAACAAGCTATTCCGGGCACAAAATAGACCTCATATGAGAAAGTTACAGTTGAAACAGTTAAGGTAAAATTTTGGCATCGCTTTACTTCGAGAGGGCATAACTCCTTGCTCAAAAGTCCATTTGAGGCACATGAGAAGTCTATGGAAAGTGTATGAACCATAGAAGACAACCATGGGACCATATTTAGGATATGGATATGAGAAAATGTGCAGGAAAATAAATAAGACACCTATATCATAAATGGATAAATTGGGAAAAATAGTCAAAACTTTTCTGAACCATAACTTTCAACTCATAGCTCATAATTAAGAAAACAAATAGTCGTTAGAAATCTATTGAGGATGAGAAGACATCTATGCACCCAAAATTTCGAGTTGAGTGCTAAAATTTTCTCATACATTAATAAATTAATTATGTCATAGTAAGAAAGTGGAAATTGTTGCATGAGAATGTTGTAACTTTTCGCTTAGAAATCAGAATGTGTAAGGTATCTAGAGAGGTAGTGGGGGGAGGGGGGAAGAGGGCCCATAGTGATAATAGTATAGGCCATTCAATGTAAGGTGTACTAGGTCCACTATATTATTAAATAAGGCCCACTATGGTAGTTAGATATAATAAATGGGTAGTTAGATATAATAAATGTAAGAGGACTTCTCAGAAGGTTCTACTTCTAGAAGATTTCTCCTCTAGAATGTTCTTAGGTGATGGTAGTACTATATAAAGGGGTTCAAGCAATGTAATGGGACATGAAGAGAAGTATTGTATTTGGAGCGGTAGCTCAATAGGAGGATGCCCCCTCAAAGAGGCAAGTGAACAGAAGAGGATCTCTTCCATAACAGGATCCATTGTATGGTGTTGCCCTACCTCAAGGGTTTGATAGTAATAGAGGAGATTTTGCATATTTTTCATGTATATCTATTGTGGTTCTTTTGTATTGAGTTTTGGTTCTTAACAAGTGGTATCATAGCACATTCCTTGGCCAAAGAAGGGAATAATTGTGTTTTTGTTTTTTGCAGAATTGTTTCTAGGGAAGAAAAAGAGGGCGGCGCACTTCAGGTTCATATATGAAGCTTTAAGAGATAAATTTGGAAAAAAAAAAAATTGGGTATTTGAATTCCCCTCGGAAAAATACCCAGCTTCTAAAAAAAATCAGCCGAAACGAAGTTCGGGAAGTAAAGTTATGAGCATTTTAAATTCAACAGTTTTTCAGGGTTTTTCATAGCAAGATGTATTTTATAAGGAAATGTGATGGCCCTAGTATTGAAGAATTCATTAAAGAAAGAAATTTAGCATGGGAAGAGAATTGAACCCATTGGGTAGATCTCAAATTGCAAGGTGATGTTGCCATTTGGTGGAAATCGCGTGATTATAAAGAGATGATGACACTTTCCAATGGAGAATTTGAAAAAATATTGTTAGAAAAGTGGTCTCATGGAAAAAATAACGATACAGAGAGAACCAAGAGTTTATTGTCATGTGACAAATCTATATTGCAGGTTCATGGTTGTATTCATAACGAAAATATCATTGTTTCTATTAACCCTAGTTGCATGCATAATTTTATCAATGTTCAGTTGGTTAACAAATTTCAAGTTCCAGTAAAGAATATTCAAAGCACACCGGTTGAGGGTGAAAATGTTCAAATTTTTAAAGATATGAAGATTACCATGGATAAATATGTGTTGCATTCATATTTTTATGCTATGGATATGGATGAAATGGATATTGTTTTGGGATATGCTTGGATAGAATCAGGGTAGCTAGAGAGGTAGTTGGTGGGGGGGGAGAGGGCCCATAGTGATAAAAGTGAAGGCCATTCAATGTAAATTGAACTAGGTCCACTATATTATTAAATAAGTCCCACTATGGTAGTTAGATATAATAAATGGGTAATTAGATATAATAAATGTAAGAGGACTTCTTAGAAGGTTCTACTTCTAGAAGATTCCTCCTCTAGAATGTTCTTAGGTGATG
>SNQJ01S0144110.1:15111-25903 GCA_010110895.2 Picea sitchensis
ATGTAAGAGGACTTCTTAGAAGGTTCTACTTCTAGAAGATTCCTCCTCTAGAATGTTCTTAGGTGATGGTAGTACTATATAAAGGGGTTCAAGCAATGTAATGGGATATGAAGAGAATTATTGTATTTGGAGCAGTAGCTCATTAGGAGGAACCCCCCTCGAAGAGGCAAGTGAACAGGAGAGGATCCCTTCCATAATAGGATCCATTGTATGGTGTTGCCCTACCTCAAGGGTTTGGTAATGATAAAGTGTGGTTTCTTCTATATTGTTCTCTGAATCTTTGTGGTATTTTTGTATGCAAGTATTTGGTTATTAACAGAATGAGGCATGAGTATATCCATTGGTGAACCATTTTAGAGAATAATGTATTTAAGGAATCAAATTTTGACTTGGTGCATTGTGTTCTTCATAAATTGATGTGAACAATAATTTGTAATATAATTAATAAATATTTTGAAATAACCTTAATTCTAACATCTATTATTGCATGCACATTCTTGTATAATTAGAGATACATGAAAGCATACTTTAGTTCCTATATGAGTGATCCAGTAGGACCTGAATGCTCAAACGTGATCTAGGAGAGCTCAAAAGTTATCTAGGAGTATCCAAAATGCTCAAATTTTCACTTTCTCAAATGCTCTTGAAAACTAGTTCATTGCGTAGATCTCGACAATAGCTTTCCAATGGTGCAAAAATCGTCTCAAACGGAGTTTGTATGAATAAGTTAAGGCCGGTCAAAGTTCTAGTCAAACATGTCAAAAGTCAAAGTAGGGTTGACACGTGGTAGGTCTGTACAACTGATAGATGATGTCATTAGGATGACATGGCATCACGAGAGGCTACCGCATGTCACTCATTTTTGGCATTTTCAGGCCCCAATGTGGCCCAATAAAAAGGTGGCATGTGTCATCCGTACGGATGACATGACATCCGTACAGTGACCTGACATCTAGGTGGCAGGTACAATCAACAAGTACATGTGGCAAGTGATTGGGCAGTGACATGGAAGGGTGTTGACCTGAGAAGACAAGTGGACCAATCAAAGAGTGCCATGTGGCAATCTCCGATTGGCCAAATTTGGCTAAGGGAGAATAATATTTGTTGGGGGGTCGAAGGGAATAGAACCCTTGACCTCCCATAGAATCTAGGAATATTACATAGTCTTAACTTTATGCCTCCTACCATTGTGTCATATGGTTGGTTTGTTAAAACAAACAAACAAATATCATTTAATATTAATTCAATGCAGCTCGAGAATAAAGGGGCTTTGTTAGGCCAATTCTAACCTATTTAAACCTAGCTCTGGACCAAAGCAAGATATGGGGTTTTGTGCCAGATTGGAGCATGTTGCATGGGAGTTCATGACAAGTTCATATTTGTCTTGATTTACGTGAAAGAGGTATCCTTATGCTAGATTTCCCTCGTTTTGTGTGTCATTGAGTTCTTGGAGAAAGGTATAGGGTGTTTATACTCATTTTTCTCAGAATTTCAAGAAGAATATAATAGTGATATTATTTTTGTGTAAAAGTGTTATTTATGAAATTATTATCTCATTTTGACATGTATGAGACCCATAATCTCGTTATACGTGCAAAAAGGGCTTTCTCGGCACCTACTCATAATATAGTTGAGTTTATACTCATTTTTCTCATAATTTTGTGAGGATTTTAATGGTGACCTTTGTTTTTAGGTTGGAGTAGCTGAATTGAAGGGCGGCTTCATAATTTTACATTTGTAAAGACCATTTCATTGTAATTTTTTACATTTTGAGAATTAATAAGAGCGRTCTATTTCTCTCCATTTTGGCACTTATTATTTCCACAAATTATATTCATAATTTAWTGAAGTTTTATGGATAAATAAACATTTTCACATGATATTTTGCAAATAGTCAAGTCGATATTCAATTTCCCAAATTTGGTTGAATGTTTATGTGTATTTATGAACTAAATGACATCTAAGGATTTTCGGGCTGAATTAGTGTCAAAATTTGTTGATATTTCGGATCAAGTTGGTATCAGAACTTGTTCGGTATTTTCATATCAGTGAGAACTATATATATGGAATATGCTCAAGGGTATTACAACCACGAATGAGATATTAGAGGTATGCATGTCAGCATGGGTAATGTTGAGATTGAGTCTAAGGGAAGAAGAGACATGCAAGAGCCTGTGACTATGAGAAGCATGCAAAGGGAAATGGAGAGATATAGGGTCGATAATGAAAAGATCGTGAAAGATCGGGAGGAGATACTGCAAATCCTGATTATGATGAATAAGTGAGTCCACAAATATTCGAGCACAAAGAAAGAAGCTAGTGTGAGGCGAGTAGAAACATTTAGATCTCATGATGAGAGAGATTACCGTGAAGGATCCAGATGGTCAAGTAGTATTAATAGGCATCAACATCATCATTCCCCAGGGCACTCGACCAGAAGAGCATATGCACATTCAAGGTCGACAAGTAGCCAAAGTATGTCTCTTGTTAGGCATTAGAGAATGCGACATGGATCAAATATCCTGCAACAAGAGCTGAGGAAAATCAAGCCACCATCTTTTGATGGAGAGAATAAGAAAAAAGAAGATGTAGAAGCATGGTTGTTGGGAATGAGTAAATGTTTCCAATTGCATAATTACTCATTAAATGCAGAAGCCATAATTGTAGCTTACCACCTTCAAGGAAAGGCAAGTATGTGGTGGGATCGAATGAAGCAGGTTAAGCACATTGATGAGAAGAGAATTTATTGGAAGCAGTTCAAGAAATATTTTTAGTAGTAGTACTTGTTAGATCAATATTATGACAAGAATATGCAAGAGTTATTTAAACTCAAACTTGGAAACATGACCATGGATGAATATGAGAGAAATTTATTGGAACTTATCAGGTATGTGAGATTCATAAGGGGTGATAAAGTAAAAATCCAGAGATTCCTGAGTGGACTTGCATCCTTATACAAGGAAAAAATTCAATTTGATGAGCCCAAGAATTTGGAGGAATCCATAAGAAACACTAAGTATTTATATGAGCAGAACCTTGCCAAATTTCCAAAGGGCCTAGGATGACAAGAATAAAGGAAAGATGGATCAAATGAAGAAATGATTCAAGCCACCTTTCATAAGGAATATTTATCAAGCACACCAAAAAGGAAAACCATCCCAAGGTGATAAAAAAATGATAGATTCCTTAGGAAAGAGGCCAATATAGAATCCCATAAAGTGTTGGGGATGTGAAGGATATCACATGTATAAATATTGTCCTCATGGGGGAGATAAAATGAAGACTATGCATAGCATCAAGCAAGAGGAGACAATAGAGGATGTGGGCATAAGTATTCCAAGGATCTATGCAGCCTTGCACAATAGACAAACAAACTATATATCCCACATGATTGAAGTGGAAGGTAAGATTGATAATCAATCCATAGCTATTTTGACTAATGGAGCTAGTCATAGCTATATAGATCCAAATCTAGTTGAAAGATTTAAATTGAATAAACATAAGCATGAAAAGTCTTGGTTAGTTCATCTATCTACTAGAACCAAGAGAAGAATTAATGAGCTTGTTAAATAATGTCCTATAAACATGACTAGAATTAACACTAAGACATATTTGAACATCATATCGCTTGGGTCTTATGATTTCTTGATTGGTATTGATTGGATAGAAAAGCATCATGCTATTTGATATTGTTATAACAAGGCTTTCACATGTCTTGATGATGAAGGGAATTTAAGGAAAGTGAAAGGTATTCCAAGGCCTATATGTGTCCGAGAGATTTCAACATTGTATCTGAAAAAAAGTTTTAGTAAAGGGTGCTAGATATATGCAGCTCATATGGAAGCTCCAATGAGAGATAAAGAGCCAAGTATTGAAGACTATCCAATCTTGAAAGAGTATGAATATGTGTTTGGGGAGATGTCAGGATTTCCACCAAAGAGGGATATAGTTTTCTCTATTGAATTAATTCCTAGAGTTGCCCAAGTGTCCAAGACTCCCTATCAAATGAGCACGTTGGAGCTAAACAAGTTTCATATGCATCTATAAGAGTTGTTGAGGAAGGGGTACATATGCACAAGTGTTTCTCCTTGGGGTGACCTAGTTCTTTTTGTCAAGAAGAAAGAAGGAATACTTAGRTTGTGTATTGACTTCAAACAGTGGAAAAAGGTTACAGTCAAGAACAAATATCCTTTTCCAAGGTGTTGAYGGGTTCAAATTCACYCGACAATAGCAAAGGGTAGTCCTCAATACAYAGTCCCAACTAGACTATGCACCGTTTAGATTAGGATTGGTGCACTSTACATTTTGGAACCTTTCTTTCTCTGTCTTTTTCAAAAATATAATGAAAAAATATTGTTTGTGGATTATATAGACTAAAATAACCCCAACATTAAATATGTGGTTGGTGAAGTAGTTGAGGTTAGAGGAGTTAAGAACACGTTCTCCAATGAACATCACAGGACTTACTCTCAAGTCTTTTGATGACATCGAGGTGATTGAGAGAAATTCCTCTGATATGTGTTGGAGGATTTATAACTAACTCCCCTGACTCGTATTGGGGGAGTTATCATTAACTTGCGCGATAACAAGTGAAATCGACGATGGAAGGAAGAACTCCTCTGATGTGAATTAGAGGAGTTTGAAGTAACTCCTCTGATTCTCATCGGAGGAGTTAATGTTAACTTGGCCAATTTCATCTTCTTAGCCAAAAAAACCAAAATCATCAAGTTCTTCCTTTTGGAACATGATTTCTTTGAGAAACTAAGTTAGAGAGAGAGATCGGGAAAATTATTATTAAGTCCAAAGGATAAAGGGGACCCATTTTCCAAAGGTTGTGCAAGATCAAAAGAAGGAAAATGGAGGGTTGTAGTTCATGTCACAACAAATGGTGACACATTGGGAAAAACCTTGAATCTTTGTAATATGATGTCCACACCTAGATTAGGGAAGATGTGCTCATAATGAAAAATCATAAGAGAGAAAAGATACATCCCATAGTTGGGATTTTGAAAGAACTGAGATGACCCAAAGAGGATACTTTCCAATGAACAAATTGCTTTTCAAATTGATCTTTATTCATTTGATAAATGTCTAGGAAAAGAGTATGTAGGTAGTATAATGGGAACAAAACATCAAGAATGCTAAGAATACAAGTCATAGTGCATTTATCTAGTGTCTCTCTGCTTCCAGCAAGCATCCATATCCCCGACGGAGATACTTGCATGTCCCATGTGATCTAGAAAGCCTTTCCCCAAGCCTTTAACTTTTATAATATTTGATTCTCTTTCGTTTTGAGAGATGGTGGATGGGGGGATTCCAGTTAACCTTTAAAGGCAATAGGGATGGCACCTGTGATGGTGAGATTTGTTGACTTGATTATAGATGAGAAAACTTCCTAAGTTTCGATTGCTGATATACCACAGACATTTCTTCTAGATCATTTTCGCTTAGCTCATAAAATGTAGAAATCTGTTGTTAAGTAAAATATCTTTTCTTTGCTCTTTGTTTCTCTCCACTATCTTTGTGTATTGATAGGCTATGTTCCTCCACCAAATATGACTCAAGATAATGCATAATGGGGCTTACATGTATGGGGACATATGTGGATTTAACACTGTTGGTTTCTTATTTTATGCTCAGGGGTTATAAGACCCAAGGTTCGGTTTTCCCGTCACCAAACAAACCCTAAAGACACCAGCCCTTTCGAAACCACCTTATTGCGCAGATGAAGACTCACTCGAGGTATCTATTGGGGCTGTAAGAACCGGGTTTCTGCAGCAATAAGGGAAAGGGAGGTTGATGCATGAATCATTCTTCCTGATCTTAACTTATGTGTGTTATTGATTATTACCTAAACTATCACATCCATACATGAACATTCCAGCATAACCAATTCATAGACCAAATTCATTCTGTGAAGTATATCATCATTCATGAATGCCTAAATACAAGTAAGAACATAAGACACAAGATCCTCTCTAAACTACTTATTTATTCATCTTCTTTCTTACTAACTAAATATTACATTCATGATCTTTCCATAACCTCAATTCTCATTCATGCACACACTCTCACACTTACATACACATATATATGTCCCTTTATCTCTCTCTCTCTATATATCTATATCTATCTCGCAATCTTGTTACATATTTATACCCCAAAGTCTAGGGTTTCAAGTTATATTCTTATCTTTCCCAAAATAACTTATTACAATGCATGACATATCCATCTTCAGTTAACTGGCTATTTTCCTTCTTCTACTTCTTGTTCTTTATACAACTTTTATGATGTCCTTTTATTTCTCGAAAGTCACGCTATTATCATTTGTGATTCCTTTTCTCGCTCGCTTGCTTTATCAATTTGTCTTTGTGTTGTATTCATCCTTCACATTCTTCTGTGCCCTTTCTTCCTTTTGTGCAAATACTTCCTTTTGTGTGATTCCTTCCTTCTATGCGCTTTCTTCGTACTTAGATTTTTCTCAAAATTATATCCAAAACTACATGTCCAAAATTCCCCCAACATTCACCTATGGCTCATCCCAAGCCACTCAGGCCTGTTGCCTATTCTTCCATGCTGCAATGAATTGTTGTGTCATAGCCTTAGATGTTTCCACCTCTATGAAAATGGTGGCCTCTTTTGTTGTGCCATGTTTCTAACTGCTTAGTCAGTCTTGTTCCTTTGGTTTCTTTATGTTTCTTCACAATACACCTTAGAGGGTTCTTTGTTTCCCTCTTGAAGGCCTCATCCTGCTTGATGGTGACTTAAATTCAGACGATGACATCAGGATTCATGTTGTCGAGGGGGAAAACATCGCTTCTCATAGGCACAATAGTTGGTAAACCTCATCTTCTTGTAATCGTCTTCTCTGTTGGTAATCTACTGAGGTTGCTTGAGGCTGAAAATCTCCTCCTTTCCTCTTACATATTTTGGCCATGTCTTATGGTTTAATTGGGGCGTCATATATGAGGTAAATTTTTGGGAAACCTCTCTTTCAGTGGGATCTTGATCCATTTCCTACTTGTTTACTGTCCTGAAGCGTTCATAACCCTTGAATCAGATATTGACTCTGGTTTGATCGTCATGCAATTTTATGCAGGAAACGATGTGAGTCCCTTCTTTTGGTATGAACTCAACGCCTAAGTATGGGTACCCATCCATCTTCGACATTGGTTGTGCTTTGATAAATTCATGGTATACAAACTTTGGTTTGGTAGATTTTTCCACCATATCACCTTTGCTACTCAACCTTGGGGGGGTCGGTGGAATTCCTAGCGGATATTTCCCCATTTTTTTTTAAATTTCCTTCTCGACGAGCTGAAGCTTGACTCTATTCTCATTGGTCTCTCCTATTTTCTCAATGTGATATTCAAAAAATGAGTTCCACTTATGATATTCTTATGTTGTTGTGATTTTTTGTTGATCGTACATGTCCCATCCTATTTTAACTAACTCATCTCATCCACCATCGGAGTTGATGATTTGTGCCATCATTGCATCTTAATTACAAAATCATTTAGGTGAGTTATCCCACATACCACCGATCAACTATGATTTCTGACGACTTGCCTAAGTAAATGCTTATATGGTGCTTTAAGGACCCGTCATGCCAGACATCTAGCTATATTTTCCCTTCTTCACTGTATTTAACGGTCTTTTCATGTCGACCCACATAGTAATGTGTTGCTCATCACAGGTGGACCTGTCCACATCTTCTCGTTGAACTTGACACATTGTTCACTTCATGTAAGATTATTAGTCCAACTGCGCAAGTTTTGATACCTTGGGATTCTTCTTACTCTTTTTCTGTCTCCTATCACTAACTTTTTATTGTTTTTCCCTTTTTCTACTTGTTATTTGGTTTTTATTGCTTTTCTTGCTACTATGGTACACATACTATAATACAAGGGTTTTTGTGTTGCACAGGTCACTACAAAGACGGTTGGCTATCTCTATAGAGATTCAACCGAATTCCATTCATCGTTTTGTCCAAGATCTGTCCATCCAAGGTTCCCAACCGCGCAACACCTGTCTTTGTTATCTGTTGGATCACATATGACCCTACCGAGTGCATGCGAAACTTCCCTGGATGTTGTAGATGCTTGTTGTCGTAGAGTAGTACCAATTCACTGACTTGGAATTTCTTGGTTCTAATATGTCGATCATGTCAGGCCTTCTCTCTGGATTTCTGCGCTTGTTGATGGAATCTTACCAAAAACCTGTCCTCCTCAAGTTGGACTAACTGCGCCAATCTATCCTCTATTGCACCTATGTCTGAAAGCTCGGTGATGGCTGCAATGCGCAAACTAGGTACAATGAACTCCATTGGCATTACTGCTTCCTGTCCATAGACCAATCTGAATGGCGTCTTCTTTTTCAACTTCTTACTTGTAGTTCTGCATGCCCATAGTATCATAGGGATGCATAAATCCCAATCATCTCTTCCAACATTGCAGATCTTGGTCAAATCATTCTCCAAAATTTTATTGAAAGCTTCTACTATGTCATTATCCTAAGGGTATATGGTGTACTTTTCTGATGATGAATCTGAAATTCCTCAGTCAATGCAGTAATGGTTTGGTTACGAAAGTGTGTACCTTGATCGCTAAGTAATATGCACGGACATCCAAACTTGGTGACTACATTATCAAATAGAAACTGCACAACAGTCTCTGCACTGCAATCAATAATTGGTGTTGCTTATGCCCACCTAGTTAAATACTTGGTCCCAGTGATAATGTACCTGTCTCTTGATCTCCTTGCTTGTGGGTTGATGGGACCCACAAAATCAATAGCCCACTTATCGAATGCCTTCAACGTAACTTGTGTATTTAATGTCATTTCATCGCGTCTAGATGGTTTACCCACTCTTTGGAATATGTCGCAGGACTGAAAATACTCCTTCAAGTCCTTGAATAGTGTAGGCCACCAAAGACCTACGCATAAAATCTTATGTGTCGTTTCTTTTCCTGTGTAATGTCCTCCATCAATCCCGATGTGTTCTTCCTCCAATATAGTTGTTCTTTCATGTTCTAGTACACAACACCTTAAGATTCCATCTGCCCCTAACTTACACAATTTCCTTGCAATTAGTTGATAGTCTTCTACCTTGACTACCAATTGTTTCTTTTGCACCACCATCATGTCGGAGGTAGCCACATATGTATGTAGAAACTCTACAATGTCCACGTAGTAATCATCCACCATCATGACTGTGAATAATTGTGCATCCGAGAAATTATCATCTAAATTACCTGCAACCTCCCATGTCAAGATCTGTGAGAGATGATCTGGTCCTGCGTTCAGTTTCTCGGGTTTTACGATGACCTCAAAATCATATTCCTAAAATAGTAACGTCCATCTACATATTTTGCCTCATAATACATGCTTATTGACTAAGCATTTTAAGGCAGAATGGTCAGTGTACATCTTGAAGTGAGACCCAAGTAGGTAATGTCTAAACTTTTGGAGCACATAGACCAAGGCCAGGCCTTCCCATTCTGTAGTGGTATAATTTTTTCCAAATATAGACAGTTTCCTACTCGTGAACACAATCAGATGATCATTTGTGCCTTCTCCTAGTTGTGAGAACACTACACCTAGTGCAATGGATGATGCACATGGACATGAAACTCTTTGTCCCAATCTTGGAAGACTAAAATGGGTGTAGTGACCAGTCTTTGTTTCAGTTTGTCGAGCCCATTCTAGCAATCCTCATTCCATTGGAACTTGACTTCTTTCTTCAATAACTTTTCCATGGGTGTTGTAATTTGCACGTAGCCTTGAATAAACTTCATGTAATAACTGGTATTGTAATAACTGGTATTGTAATACCCCTAGGCCAAACCCAATTGTAAATGTAAAATGAAAATGTACGTAAGTTGGTGAGTTGTTTGACATCATTTTTGTATGCACCTTTCATGGCATAGTGCACACATGTACTTTGCACTAAAATGATGAAGTGTGCACATTCCAAGATATCGTGCGCAACAACTTAAGTGAGTGTGATTTTGAGGCCAGGGAGCCTTTGTGTATATGTTGTGTTTTATAGGCTGGTGAGCCAGTTTTTTTATGATTAGGTCGGAGAGCCTAGATGTTAAATGCCAGTGAGCCTATTTTTGTATATGTCTTATCATTAATATAAAATACATCATTGTGTGCAGACCGACCACGATAAAAGAGTATGGGGGACTAAACTCCACTAGTTATGGAAAGGGGGCGGCTAAAAGTTAAGGAAAAGGGGATAATCTAGGGAACTTAAGCCAAAAAGGAATATTATATTAATATTTCTTAAAGTATAAAGTATGGATAATTATTTTATCCTAAGTTCTAAGGATGGGGACAAGTGGGCCAAAGTAGCTCCCAACATGACAAGTGTCAAGTTGGGGACATGTATACATATAGTTTTGACTTAGTTCATTTTGGGGGGATTCATCCATTTTGGCAATAATTTAGTCATCCATTCAGCCATTCCATGATCTTTCACTCACTCACTCAGTTGTCCTCGGTACCTTCCTATTGTTACACATCAAAATCACTCAACTAGATAAGTGTCGCATATTCCTCTCAATTGTCGTAAGTGTCACAACTTTCGCAAGTGTCGCAAGTTGGTTACAAGTGTCGCAAATGTTGTTGAATCATACTGCCATGATGACGACACTAAGGAGTCACTTAAAACATCTTATGTACTTGGTTTGAAGAAGGAGAACTGGTTCACTGGAGTCAAACAACTCTTAACACCTGAAGAGGGCTTCCAATCAAGAGTTCTGAGAAGGAACGCTCCCCTGAAACA
>SNQJ01S0144110.1:34958-46842 GCA_010110895.2 Picea sitchensis
GGATGGAACATTGAGACTATGCATTGACTTTAGGAAGTTGAACAAGGTAACTGTGAAGAATAAGTATCCTTTTCCAAGGATTGACGAATTCTTTGATCAACTGAAAGATGCAAAAATATTCTCCAAGATTGATCTTAGGTCCGGTTATCATCAAGTAAGAATTAAAGAAGAAGACATCATCAAGACTGCTTTCAAAACTAGGTATGGTCATTATGAGTTCACAATGGTGCCCTTTAGATTATCAAATGCACCATATGTCTTCATGTGTTTAATGAATGGTATTTTTAGAGAATACTTAGATAAGTTTGTCATTGTATTTTTAGATGACATTCTTATATATTACAAATTAGAGGAAGAGAATGAACAACACTTAAGGATGGTATTACAAGTATTAAGGGAGCATCAGTTAATGCCAAATTGAGTAAGTGCTCATTTTATCAGAATCAAATTAATTATTTGGGGCATATCATTTCATAGGATGGGATAGCAGTGGATCCTGAGAAGATAGAAGCCATTAGAGAATGGTCAACACCAAATAATGTGATAGATATCAGATCATTCATGGGCCTTGTAGACTAGTATAGGATATTTATTGAAGGATTCTCAAAGATTTCACACCCAATCACTTCCTTGCAAAAGAAGGGTGTGAATTTTCAATGGACATTGGATTGTGAAAAGAGTTTCCAACACTTGAAACAATTATTAACAAGTGCTCCAATACTAAGGATTGCAGACCCAAATGAAGACTTCATTGTATGCACAGATGCATGCAAAGAAGGACTTGGTGGAGCCCTCAGTCAAAATGGGTTTGTTATATGTTATGAGTCAAGTTGAAGGAGCATGAAAGACACTGTGCCACTCATGATTTGGAGTTGAAAGCCATAGTGCATGCCTTGAGGAAATGGAGACACTACCTCATGGGGAAAATGTTTGAGTTGAGGACAAACCATAATGTTCTGAAATATTTATTTGATCAACCAACTCTAAATGCTAGGCAAAACAAATGGTTAGAGTTTCTCAATGAATATGACTTTGATATAAAGCATATCAAGGGGAAAGAGAAAAAAGTGGCTGATGCACTCAGCAAAAGAGTGCATGAAATGCATGCTACAACCATTAGCATGTACCAATCATATTTGAAAGACAGAATTATAGAGGCTTCCAAATCAGATTTGCAATACAAGGAATTAGTGGCAAAATTACAACAAGGTAATTTGCAGCAGAAAAATTGAAGAATATAAGCTAGATAATGATGAAATTATCATGTACAGGGGCATAATTTATGTACCAAATTCCCAGGAATTGAAAAATATAATATTGAGAGAAATGCATAATGTACCTTATGTTGGGCACCCAGGTTATCAGAAAACTATTGCAGCTGTCTAGAGCGAGGAATGAAGAAAGAAGTTGTTGATTTTATTGCCAAAAGTTTGGAATGTCAAAAGGTAAAGGTTTAGCATAGACACCCAACTGAGTTGATACAGTTATTACTCATTCTTGAGTGGAAATGGGAAGTTGTAACAATGGATTTAATCACCAAATTGCCCAGAACAAACAAGCAACATGATTCTATCATGGTAGTGGTGGATAAGCTTACTAAAGTTGCCCATTTTATTCCAGTTAAGCTCACTCACAAGGCAACCAACATTGTTGATGTTTATATGAGAGAAATTGATTGATTACATGGCATACCCAAGACAATTGTGTTTGACAAAGATCCAAAATTTACCTCAATTTTTTGGAAAGGATTATTTAATGGATTTGGAACAAATTTGAATTTTAGCACAGTTTATCATCCAGAATCAGATGGACAAACAGAGAGGGTGAATCAAGTGATTGAGGATATGTTGAGGATGTATGTGATGGGTAAACCATCAATATGGGAAGACTACCTACACTTAGTAGAGTTTGCTTATAACAATGGGTACCAAACATTTCTAAAGATGAGCCCATTTGAGGCACTTTATGGCAAAAAGTGCAACAGACCAGTAAGTTGGGATAACCCAACAGATAGAGCAGTGTTTGGGCTAGATTTACTCAGGGAAATGGAGGAGCAAATGTTGAAAATAAAACAATATTTAAAGGCTTCCCAAGACAGGCAGAAAATCTATGTTGATAAGGGCAAAAATCATAGGGAATTTAAAGTTGGGGACCATGTATTCTTGAAAGTGAAAGCCAACAGAAGTTCCCTGAAGTTGGGAAATTTTTCAAAGTTTCCATCCCACTATTGTGGACCATTTGAAATCCTAGAGAGGATTAGTACAATAGCTTATATGATTGCATTTCCTGCATCTATGTCTGTTCGTAATGTATTCCATGTATCAATTCTCAATAAATATATACCTGATGTTAATCATGTAATTGATTGGAACGTGATTCAGGTGGAGAAAGAAGGCGCTATCCAAGTGCATCTGGTACGCATTCTGGACCGAAAAATCAAACAGCTTCGGAATCGATCCATAGGGCTTGTAAGGGTCCAATGGACTTGGTATTGTCCTGAGGACGCTACTTGGGAGCATGAGGATGCAATGTCGGAAGAATACCCGCATCTTTTTGAGGATTTTTGAAAATTTTGTTGTATATGTGTACATAATGCACTGAGGACAGTACATAAATAAGGGGAGGGGATTGTAATACCCCTAGACCGAACCCAATTGTAAATGTAAAATGCAAATGTATGTAAGTTGGTGAGTTGTTTGACACCATTTTTGTATGCACCTTTCATGGCATAGTGCGCACAGGTACTGCACACTAAAATGATGAAGTGTACACATTCTAGGATACCGCACGCAACAACTTAAGTGCGCGCGATTTTTAGGCCAGGGAGCCTTTGTGTATATGTTGTTTTTTATAGGCTGGTGAGCCAATTTTGTGATGATTAGGTCAGAGAGCCTAGATGTTAAAGTTTAGTGAGCCTATTTTTGTATATGTCTTATCATTAATATACAATACATCATTGTGCGTAGACCGACCACGATAAAAGAGTATGGGGGAATAAACTTCACTAATTAGGGAAAGGGGGGGCTAAAAGTTAAGGAAAATGGGCTAAGCTAGGGAGCTTAAGCCAAAAAGGAATATTATATTAATATTTCTTAAACTATAAAGTATGGATAATTATTTTATCCTAAGCTCTAAGAATGGGGACAAGTGGGAAAAAGTAGCTCCCAACATGACAAGTGTCAAGTTGGGGACATGCATACATATAGTTTGGACTTAGTTCATTTTGGGGGGATTCATCCATTGAGGAAATCATTCAGTGATCCATTCAAGCATTCCATGATCTTTCACTCACTCACTCAGTTGTTCTTGGTACCTTCCTGTCACTGTACCTTATCATGTATCCATACCCATACGTGTTTGTTTACCTGGTCATCTTGGGAGATGGACTGAAGAAGCGGGTTTTCAAGACCATGAGAAATCTCTCAAGGTGAGAGAATTGTTGGAAAATGATTTCCAAAGGTGCTAAAATGCAGCTACAGAGCTCTGAGACTACCTGTCCGACCTGTTGTTGAAGCCCAAAAAGGAAGTGGGGAAACCGAAGGACTGTTGAGCAGAGAAGGGGCACACTTCCTGAGGTGGGACAGGCATGTTGGGAATGAGGGACTATAGGTTGTTAGTTTGAGTTGGCACCTGTGAAGGAGTCTTTCCTATTGTCTATGATACATCATCATGGTTAGGAATCCCTTTACCCAGGTGGAGTTTAGTCCCATCTCGGGGGTGACACACTGCGGAGAGTGATGAGAAGTGTTGTCTAAGGATGGGAGGTTTGTGGAAGGTATACATGCAATTGGTGATATTCTTACCAACATAAGTGTCAATTGTGTGATAAATTACATGTTGCATTATTATTTACGTGTTTATTTTTATGGGTTTATCCTGTGTGTGGTTTATAACTATCTTTATATTTATGGGCATTTCATGTCTATGTTGCATGTATATGCTTACTGTCATTTCCATATGAATTTGTGAATTTACAATATGTATTTTTTTGTTTACGTTTTATATTTAAAGTTTCGCAATAGTTCTATGTGTATATGTTTTAATTGCATGTAGTTTGAAAAATTGATGTGGCATAACTCAATTGGATGTTGTGTATGCTATAATATGTTGAGCAGCGAATGAAAGCATTTTCTGGAGTAGCATGGCCCGGCCTTGGTGGTCGGGGATGTTACAGGTATGGCCCAAATTTGCTCTTAGTTGTCTATCTGAGGTCAATGACGTTGATTCCAAAATAACCGTGATCTTGGTTGGGTCAACCAATAGGCCTTGCTTTCATACGATATGTCCTAGTAGAATTTTGAATTGTGCAAAAAAGATATATTTCTTTAAGTTCAGTGAAATATGACACTGTCTGCATCAATATAACATGATCCAAAGAACTTCGATATGATCCTGTAGTACATTGAATACCATCTGATCGTCTAAGTACACTTCCAAACATTTATGGATGAACTCTTTGAATGCAGCCACAACCACTCTAGAAAACACTGTAGGGGCATTCTTCAATTCAAATAGCATTACCGTGTATTGATAATTTCCCCATTCTATTGCAAATGTTGTTTTATGTCTATCCTCCTGCGCGATTTTTATTTGACGGTACCCAGAGAATCCCTCAGTAAATGAATACGCTTATTGACCTCCTATGTTCTCCAGTACTTCATTAGTGAATGGTGTTGGGAATGGGTCATGTAAACAGGCTCCATTCAGCTTCCTCAAGTCAACGCAAATCTTAATCCCTCTAGTCTTCTTGTCCTGCACCACCATATGGCTAATCCATTCAGATTCTTCGACTAGTTCAATGATGCCAACGTCGAGCATTCTATCAAGTTCAGCCTTAACATTCTCCTTGTACCTCAGGTTCAACCTGTACGGTCTCTGTCGTATTGGCTTAGCTCTAGGTTTTAGTGGAATATTCATCTCTCTTAAGTCGCCTGCTATCCCCTTCATCTCTGAGAATGTAGTGGGAAATAAGTGTTGATATTCTCATAATAAGTCTTCCAATTTCTCAATTGTCTCGTTGTTCCAATAGTCTCCTATGTGCGCAAACTTAGGATTCTCTGTAGTCCCAATTTTGACTTTCTTTGTATTTATTGGTTGTGTGTATGCGGCGGATACAAGCTATGGCCCTTCTACTGCATGTGTGCCTTCTCTCTCTGGTACCTGTACATAGCTTATGTACCTTTAATTTGGACGTGTGTGCAATGCCTATGGGTTCTTCTTCCACCAATTCTACCTTCGAGAAGATCTTTGTTCGGATGGCCTATAGGGATGCATGAATGGAGGGAGATTCATGTTCAAATGTGAACATGACTTTGAATCTATAGACCAATCCTTCCCATGTTGTTGCCTCTCTTCATGTCTCCTATTCTAAATACTGATTCCTCAGGATTGTATCCAATGTGTGTATGAATGAGTGCGTCCATTATGTTTATGATATTGAACACAATAAAGCCCTACATTTTTCCACGTTATTCGCCAGGTCACTTTCTCCTATGTATTTCTGCGCACTTACTTCTACTTCAGGTCCAAATCGTATCTCCATGAGTCTATTGGATTGTGCCCAGTCCTTAATACTCTTTATGTGCATGGCCCAACAACTAGATGGAGTTGCTTTTAAGACGACATTTAGTCCTAACAACCTCTGTTGTTCAGGTACCTGTAATTCAAATGATTTTATAAACAAATTAATTTCAATTAGTCCATCATACCTTGGTGGGTCATATAGTTCTGTGTCAATCCAGCACAAAGATTAGTTTACATGGGAACATATTCTAGTTGATACTTCATGCATCCTCTTCTTCCAATTCTTTAGACTAGATTCTGAATCTCATGCACACAAATTGAAACTTCTCCAACTGAGTGCACCATCCATTGTTGGATCAACATAATCCTCCATTCGCACAGTCAGATTATATAAATTGTCCATGTCATTCGCTCTTACTGAGTTTATGTATCTCTTCCCTTCTTATGGGTCCAAGGGTATAGTAACCTTTAGATCCATGACCTCGAAGATCATATCCCTTATTTTCAAGTTAATAATTGTCTAGTTATCAACCGCCCATTCTAGTCCCATAAATATGGATATAGTTGACTATTGACTACAATCTCAATCACTTCAAAATATACCATGCTGTGCACCGCATCTATGTTTACATGTACCCCCATTAGTCACCCTATTGAGACTATCTTATGTTGATTCATGAGCCCTAACTGGACATAGGAAATTCCCATGTCTTCTTTGGTAGTACATTCACATTCGATCCTAAGTCTAGGATAAAATTATCCACATCGTATTCCCTAATCCGCACATTAAAATTGAATTCCCCATTGGTTCTCTTCCTACGCAGTACTTGATTTTCCATTCATTGTGTGATAGAGATTTCCCTTCCTTTTGCGCGATGATCAATCATTTTTTATAATATACTAAGTGTAGTTCTATCTCTCATTAGTTCTACACAACATTTTAAGAATTTAGTCAGTGTACTTGTGCACTTTCCTTTTTAGGCACCGTTGGGTCTTCTAGATGAGATATCAATGATGTGGACACTTCCCCATGTGGTTAAATTATTTCCTGTCGTGCGCTCTGATATGTTTATCTTTACTGTTGTGGGTTGAATGCTAGCATAGGCCCCGCTGACTTCCTTACCCAGTGCTCTGTTTGATTTCCTTGAGTTTCCATAGCAACGCCTGTGTGAGATCCTCCATGTGTAACGACTATGATTTTTGGTCCTTCGCTGCGTTTTTCAAGTGATATCATTTGCACATTCTGATTTTGATGCATATTTTGATTTGGTTTGCCTCTAGCCTGCCATTTTGCAACTAGTTGGGGACAATCCTTTGTTGCGTGATCCAGTGCTCTGTAATATGTCCACGTGGTACACGGGTTCTGGCAATCTCGGGCCAAGTGTCCTAGTTCATTACAATTATAAAATATAATTGGCCCTTGTCCTCCACGACCAAAATTCCCTCTTCCTCGAGCTCTACCAAAATTTGCTTTGTTCCCCTGATTAAAATATCTCTGAGTTTTATACTGTGCATTGTTAACGACGATTTATGTCAACAATACTTAGCCAGCAGAGCGTTGTCAGGATCTCCCTCTCATTTCTCTATTGCTTGCGCAAAGTCTTGTATGATCCCACTGAGTTTCTGCTACACATTCAAAGAAGATGTCATTAAAGAATATTTTAATTTATGATGAAGATGGTTGGTGATCAATTTTGAAGTTGTACATGATACAGGCTCTCAAATAGACACTAGTTTACTACAAGCATTCGACAACGATGATGTGGTATTTGTTAAAGTTGTTTAGGCCCATGAGATATTGCACGTCATTTCCATTTCTCATCATATACATATCCTAACTTCATCACCTTATGCATCACCTTATTACCATTACTTTTATTTAATTAAAAGAGAGTGGGTTAAATATCTAAAGATCATAAACCTACCATACTACTTCCATGCTTCACCCACCTTTCAAAATTATATCCCATTCAATTTTCCAAATATTCATTATTCCATGCCCTTGATTCCATATATTATTACTCACTCTTCATAAAGTTACACCATGCCAAAAGTTTAGTTTTTGAATTTTCTTATGGGTTAAATTAATTATGTCGTGAGACCTTCATAAGAAGATTCACTTCCCATCATTATGTACCATTATATGTCAAGCATTTTTTTATCACTATAATTCACCCTCTGATTGCAGAGAGGGTAATCCCAGTACCCATCAGTTTATATGCCACAATGAATAAATTTAAAGGGGGTTGAATGGGTGTAGACTCACGATAATATCGTTCTAACTCAGAAAACTGGACCAGCATGCACAAGCAGGTGAGGTCTTGACTAACTTCAATCGGTAAGTTGTAGTAAGGGTGAGTAGGAGGAAGAAATAGAGAGAAGAATGTAGAGGTTTGCTATGGACATCCGGTCTTCTAGCAGCCTAAGGAGGAACAACTCAGAAAACAAGATCCTCTTGGATTCAAAGTTTCAGAAAAGGCTGGAGAACATTAGAACGGAACTGCAATCAAACCTACATTACAATACGGCCATAACAATCCATGTAAATCTTTCAATCATGGACACTCCAGCATTAGAGGTAAACAAGACGGAAAAGAAGTTGACTTAGATTAAACCAGAAGTCTCAAATCCTATTACATAACCAGAAAACCAGAAGCTTCATCAAAAGTTTACAATGTGGGAGCCTAGCTCCACCATCGATCATGCCATAATATCCTAATGACTCCATGCTAAAACCTCTTATTTCATAAACTACGAATCCTTGGATCTGGTGCCACACGTCCCTCTGAATCGGATGGTTCCTACTCATTTTCGGGTTTCAGGAGGGACCTGCAGACGAGACGACTTGTTGACAGTCCTTTTGAGCTTTCCATTTATGGGGGAAATGATGTTCAACCACCACTCCCCAACTTCATTAACTATATTTATCAGGGTCCAGATAGGCTCGAGTCAACTCGGCACCTGGAAACATGACGACCTTACCCTGCTCTTGGCCTTCTGGATCTACATTGGATGTTGACGAGGATCTGGTGTAAATGGAATGAAAGCTAACTGGACGATGACCAGGCGGGAGGTTGTGGTGACAAAACGATGATTGAGAATACGCGGGCATCAACATGCAAGAACTGATGCAAAAGAATGAGGATATGTGTTAACATTAGGCTCCATGGGGGATAAAGTCCTCCATGTGAGGCTCTAAGAACTCTTTTTGTAGTTTCAGTGCCTTTGTATTGGTCTATGGAGTCATGCTAAAAAACATCCTGCTGAGGAATCCATGCTGACTTGCACACTATTCTTCTTACAGACATAAAGAAAACACACCTGCTCTTGATAGAGCTTATTTCTATACAAAAACCTAAGCTAAATGATTTTTACAAAGCGCTAGGTGAAAGCAAACTTCCACCATAGCCACCCAGACTGTCTGGTAATATGATCCTTTTCTTTACTACAGATAATCCACAAAAGGATAAGGAAGTATGACAGAAAAATGAGGAAATGGCTTGGAACACCGACTATACCCGCAAATGATGATAAGGTGAATAAATATACAGGCTCCAATGCTTTTGGAAAACACAGCTCCATATATAATCCCACAGGGTCACGAAATTTATAATCAGGGGAGCTCAACTGGTAAGAAATTAACTCTTGTCCTTTATTGCGACTCACTCGTCGTGTGATTTTCTCATAGTGCACAGGTGGGTGGAGAACCAATGCAGGTTGGCTAATACCAAGTGATACTTGCTCAATTACAGGTTCTGGACAGGAGATAAACTGCCCACTAAGCTCCTCCTTTACATGTTGATCTGTGTTTTCTGCGAGTCTAGGATAGTTGATTTCCACCCGATGCTTTTCCTTAATTAATAAAGGAAAAGGATATATAGTGTGGTCTTGGAATCCTTTCATAACACCATACTCACTTGTGAGTATTGGTGAAATAATGCAATTTGAAAATTTTAGAAAATATGAAATGTATGACTCCGTGTATATGGCCACGGGATCATGAATAATGCGACAGAATCCTGGCTGTTTTAGAAGAGTAGGTTGCTCCTCTGTGAAATTCTCTTTGTTTGAAAATAAATGCCCCCCTTGTTCTTTTGAAACAAACTCTTGATCATCAACAATTGTCATCTCTTCTTCATAAGAATGGTCACAAGATAAAGGTGCAACATGATTTAGAACATCATAACTATGATCAGTGAAGAACATACAGTTATCTATGCAATCAGCCACTACTACATGCTCAAAATGTTCTAGAAATTGATCATAAGATTGATATGCATTCTTTCCCATAGAAAAATCTGCAAATGTTGAAGAACCTGATTCCAACTATGAATCATACCTACTTCCTTGTTGTTGTTCTAGATCTTATTCATATTCATTATCTTCTTGCTCAGAATCTGAAACAGATTGACAGTCTTCTTGCTCATGTACATGCAAATTTTCGAGATATGCCTACCTATGAACCCACTTGCTAGCCCTGGTGTTCTCTTCAACCACTACAACATCTTCAAACATATGTCTTAACAATGAATATTTCCTTTCTCTCGGGAGAAGGACAAGCTCTGGATGTTGAGCCATGACATAGTACACCATGGAAGCAGTCTCTGTGGGTTTGATCTCCACAGGCATACTATGATAAACATTGTAAAACCTCATGTTGAAGACAACCAAGGCTTCCTCTTCCCCTCTCCTCAAGGCATTAAACTCAAACCATTATTGATCAAGGGATTTGTTCTCACCCCAACACTTTAAAAAAGCATGGAATAGCTCAGTCCAGGAACCAATAGAACTGGACTCCAGAGATCTAAACCACACAGCAACATCTCTAGACAGGGAATGTGAGAACAACCTCATGGTAACATCATCATGAACGATCTGAACCTGATCAATAAATTTCTCAAAGGCCCTAAAGTGACTCTTAGCTGTAACCTGATCATCCCAAGAAAACCGAGGAAGATACTCAAAGGAATCAAGAGGATAAGGGTTAAGGTGATATGGCAGCCTCACAGGTTTAAACAACTTGTTTCTGATTTTAACTTGAAAAGCAGTGGGTTGATCATGAGGATTAATGAGTTGATGGCAAGGCTCAGCGGGAATGATGGAGGGTAACGAGATTTGAGAAGACTGTGAATTATTTTCAACCTCCTCAAGGCTACAAGGGTGATCAATTTCGAGAGGAGATGCAATACAAATCTCACTTTTATGTATAGGATGAGGTGAAGACACGGGATCAACATCTACAACACAAGAAGAGGGCATGTATTCTTCTTCCAAGGATGGATGAATGAAGGAAGTCTTATTGTCATATGAATATACAAAGAAGAGGATAATCCTCTTTATATGTGAAGCGAAAGAGAGAAATGAGTTGATAAAGAAGAACAAGACTTCATGAAGAAAACTCATAGAGTGATACATGGTCTTTCCCTTCGGTATGGTCATTTTTTTGTCAACGGGATCCTCCCCAGTGGAGTCTTTGATGGTGGAGTAGCCAGGTGCAAGATGCAATCTTTAATGGTTCTGATATATGATGCACCTTCAGAATCAGAAGCTCTTTTTCGTTCTCCTAGGGAAGATATATTCACTTTCATCCCCAACAACGGCGCCAAAAATGTTAGCACTACAAGTCACTCTCTGATTGCAGAGAGGGTAAGCCCAGTACCCATCAGTTTATATGTCACAATGAATAAATTTAAAGGGGGTCGAATGGGTGCACACTCATGATAATATTGTTCTAACTTAGAAAACTAGACCAACATGCACAAGCAGGTGAGGTCTTGATTAACTTCAGTCAGTAAGTTGTGGTAAGGGTGAGTAGGAGGAAGAACTATAGAGAAGAATGTAGAGGTTTTTTATGGACATCCGGTTTTCCAACAGCCTAAGGAGGAACAACTCAAAAAACAAGATCCTCTTGGATTCAAAGTTTCAGAAAAGGCTGGAGAACGTTACAACAGAACTGCAATCAAACCTACATTATAATACGGCCATAAAAATCCATGTGAATCTTTCAATCATGGACACTCCAGCATTAGAGGTAAACAAGATAGAAAAGAAGCTGACTTAGATTAAACCAGAAGTCTCAAATCTTGTTACATAACCAGAAAACCAGAAGCTTCATAAAAAGTTTACAATGCGGGAACCTAGCTCCACCATCGACCATGCCATAATATCCTAATGACTCAATGCTAAAACCTTCGATTTGCGAAACCATGAATCCTTGGATATGGTGCCATGCGTCCCTCTAAATTGAACGATTCCTGTTGATTTTCGGGTTTCGGGAGGGACCTGCAGACGAGCCGACTTGCCGACAGTCCTTTTGAGATTTCCATTTATGGGGGAAACGATGTTCAACCACCACTCCCCA
>SNQJ01S0144111.1:7210-31541 GCA_010110895.2 Picea sitchensis
CCTATCACCTTGAGTCTGATGGGCAGACAGAGAGGGTGAACCAAGTGATAGAAGACATGATAAGGATGTATGTGATGGATAAACCATCTAAATGGGAAGACTACCTACACTTGGTAGAATTCACCTACAACAATGGGTTTCAAACATCATTGAAGATGAACCCATTTGAAGCACTTTACAGCAAAAAGTGCAAAACTTCAGTAAGTTGGGATAATCCAGCTGATAGAGCAGTAGTTGGGCTAGTGTTTCTAAAGGAAATGGAAGAACAAATGTTGAAGATTAAACAGAATTTAAAGGCTTCCCAAGACAAAAGAAAAGTTATGTTGATAATAACAGAACCCACGGAGAGTTTAAAGTGGGAGAGCATGTTTTTTTTAAAGTGAAAACCAATAGAAGTTCCCTGAGGCTGGGAAATTGTTCGAAGTTGGAAGCTAGATTTTATGGGCCATTTGAAATCCGAGAAAGGATTGGGCCAGTTGCATATATGCTTGCATTCCTTGCATCCATGACTGTAGATAATGTGTTTCATATTTCATTGCTTAATAAATATATACCTGATGCTAATCATGGTATTGATTGAAATGTGATTCAGGTGGAGCAAGAAGGTGTCTTGCAAGTGAATCATGTGCGCAAATTGGACCGGAAACGAAAACAGCTATGGAATCGAGCCATAGGGATTGTAAAGGTATAGTGGACCTGGTACGGTCTTGAGGACATCACATGGGAGCATGAGGATGTTATGCAGGCAGAATACCCACACCTTTTTTAATATTTTGAAAATCTTGTTGATGTTGTGTAAAATTTGCACTGAGGATGGTGTAAAAATAAGGGGAGGGGATTGTAATACCCCAAGGACGTGCCCTAGTTATATTATGTATTTTAATAATGTTTATAGGCTGGTGAGACAAGTGTATATATGTTGGTGGGCTTATGTGTTATTTAGGCTGGAGATCCTTGGTGTTAAAGGCCAGGAGCCTGATTTTTATATATGTAATTATGCAGATCATTAATAACATATAAACATTGTTGTGTGTCGACCGACCATGAAGAAAGAGTGATGGAGGACTAAGATTCCACAAGGATGGGCAAGGGAAGGAGGCTAAGTGTTGGGGCTAGGGGCTAAGATAGGGGGCATACCTCTAAAGGGGATAATAATTTATTATTATTTCCTAAAGGCTAAGGTGGACATGTTGAGTGTTGTCCTAAGTTCCTGTAAAGGGAACATGTGCTAAGTGGAACTCATGCAGCTCTAGGAAGACAAGTGCCTACCTAGGAACATGTAGTTAAAAGCTGAAGCGTCAGCTCTATTGGGGTTTGGCAGGTCATTCTTCCATCCTTCACCTGAGTCATTCTGGGATTCTTCCATACTCTACCTGAGTTCGCTGGAATCTTTCCCGAGAACCATTTTTCCTCTGCACTCGACCTCTATGTTTTTTTATCTTCTCACACACCTTGAAACCAGTGGGAAAAACCTGTGGACTGATCCACCATCTAACCTATTCGACCTTTGCATAGTCACGCATCATGAACCCAGTGAGAACTTGTGGACTGATATGTGTCTTCTGTGAAACCTAAGCATACCGTAATTGTATATGTCATGTGTGTTATAAATGTGGGTTGTTGTGGTCACGTCGTCCCTTGGCTGAGTGTGATTTGTTGCCATCATATGTTCCTTGATGAGCCTTATTGTTGTCCTCCTTATGCTGGAACAGAGTTGAAGAAGTAGGTTGTCAAGCCTATGTGCAACACTCTCTCCAGGTGAGGGAGGTGGTTGTGGTTGAAGAGGCAGGTTGTCAGGCCTGTGAGCGATTCTCTCTAGGTGAGATAATGTATGGAGGAAGTGAGAACTCCTTGAAGAGGTCATGTAGCTACCACAGAGCTCAGAGAATTCCAGTCTAGCCTGTTGTTGAAGCTAAAGGAAACGGAGGTTCAGCAGCCGAAGGACTGTCTTGTGTGACAGTGAAGGTGTATACTCCTGGGGTGGGACAGGCATGTGGGGAATGAGAGTATGTGAGAAGTGGGCATAAGTAACTCCTGGGAGAGAATCCATCCTCATAAACTGTGTGTCTTCCTGTTGACCTTTCCTAGCCTAGGATTCCCTTGCCCAGTGGAGCTTAGTCCCAGCTCAGGGTGACCTACTTCTGAGAGTGATGAGAAACACAGTCTAAGGCTAGGAGGTTCATGGAATGTCTTCACGCAGTTGGTGGTGTTATTCTAGTTGAAAGATAAGTATAATTTATGTGCTTAATTTTATGTTACGCATAATTCTTGAATGCTATCTTGTATTATGTTGCATGTATGAATTAATGTTAATTCTATTTAAGTTTGTATGATGGTAGTAACTCTATGTTAAATGTTTTAATTTGATTTAATGCATATTATATATAAGTGTATATTTCATAGGAGTGGCATTTCCTAGATTGTGGGTGGTCGGGGATGTTACATAGTTAGAGAAAGTTAACAACAACTTTATGCGAACAGTAGATTTATGGTTAGACGGTATTGTTGCAAGATTTATCACTAAATTTGCAGTAGATACCATGAAGTCTTACAGCACAGCAGAGAAGGAGTTTCTAAAAGGACCTAGAGGTAGGTATATCATATCATTGTATACTTCAATCAAGATTTTATTGTATAACAATGGTGTGATGACCATGGAATGAGACAGCTAAACTTCCCTGCATGCATGGGGGAAGGGGGGAAGCATTGACAAGAGGTAGATCAATGGAGGAAGAGATGGATAAGGGAAAGAAGAAGGAGGCCATGGACCTAATCATGATGGAGGAATCCCAGATAAATAATATAATCGCAATAGTTGGAAAGATGTGTAGTGGAGCACCCTACCAATATAAGATGAATAATAAGAAGAGAGCCATAGCTAATAGAGAGGGCTTGGCAAGTGATGAAGAAGAGGTAGAGGATCTTTGGGTTGTGGAGCAGATTGAGGAAATATTGTGTGCAACATATGAAAGGGAAAAAGGAGTTTCAATAGAAGGAACAAAAGGCAAAATTCCAATATAGATCAAAGTCAGTGTGGAACCTATAATCCCATGTGCAACTAGTATACCAGAAAGAACACCAATATCTAGAAAACCAAATTTTAGTGGTAGAGGAACAATAGGGAAATAATCTAGTCAAGGAGCATCAACTGGGGGATCCAATTCAGGAAGTATTAGTCAAATATCTACACCGTGTGGAGGTAGTAGTTAACCACCATTCAGAATGGCAGGACATGATCCCACCATCAGGTTACCAGAATTTTGGGGAGAGGCATAAGAGGACCCTGAAAACCATCTACTCGTCTGCGAGAATATTTGGGAAGCAAAGCAGATCACAGATGAGGATACAAAACTTGCGCAGTTAGATATCACGCTAAGAGACTGCGCACTAGACTGGTGTATGATCCTAGATTTAAACAGACCACTAGGAGAAGCAAGGACTATTGTAGACATAAAAAGACTACTGATAAATGAGTTTCAGAAGCCTAGATCAAAATATCATTATATGAATGAAATGATTGAAATCGGGAAAAAACCAAGTGAGTATATTTGGGAAATTGATCATAGGTTTAAACGGTTGAAAGGTAATTTGAAGTATGAAATTACTAACATGCAACATAGGAAGTTATTTGTGAACTCTTTGTTACCACATTTGAAATACCAATTAAGACTACGGAAGTACCAAACTCAGGCAGAGGCTCCACAGGAAGCTTTACAACTGGAAGAGAACCAGTATTAGAAGATAGATCCAACAATAGAGGAGATGAAGGAGGATCGTAAGAACCTAACATTTCAACTCAACCAGAATAAGGGAAAAGAGAAAAGAGAAGTTGTTTGGTGTACCACATGGAGGACAAAAGGACACCATAAGAACGAATGTCCAAATTTTGCACAGTACATGGAAACAAGAGTACCAAACCCTTTTACAAAAGGAGGACCATGGTGCCAGATATGTAAGTTGCATGGGTGTGATCCATATCATTTTCCAATGATGCAAAAGTATCAGACAGTACCTAAGAGTTCATACTTCAATTTTTGCAAGTCAGTGGGTCATTATGATAAATATTGTAGGACGATGGAGTTGATCAGAGAAAGAACGTTCGATACTTACAAGGTGCAAGAGGAAATTATGATAGGGAAAGTTGCACCTTAGTTCAATGAGGTACCACCTCCATACAACAATGTGCAGTTGCAGTATAACATTATGCAGCCACAATACAACACTGTGTAGCCACAGTATAACCCTGCGCAGTATAACCAAGTATCTTAGTACAATGCACCATGAGGAGATCGAGCTGGATAGAGAGGTGGAGGCCGAGGTAGAGGAGGATTTTGATGAGGCATAGGGCCAATAGTGTGTCAAAACTTCCAACATCCAGGACATTATTCAAGGTAATTTACACTTCCTCTAGTGACATGTATGTACTTTCATGCAACAGACCATGATACAGAATATTGTACAATGCTCTTGGGGAATATACAAGAAAACAGGAATCAGAACAACCAGAAGGTACAGTGTATTTCTGCAGAATCCAGGGATGATGGAAGAAACATCAATATAGTCGTGCTCGGAGGAGATAAGATAGGAGTTGAGGCAATAAGACAAGATCCATTGCAACACCAATGGGTGAAGAAGAATATTGAACCACATAAGAAGTTTGACACACTAAAAGAAAAGGAAACATTCAAGGAGGCAATATAGGAGTTTATCAAGAAAAATGTTGTGTTTACATCAGTCGTGCAGTACACTCAAAACGTACCAATGTAAAAAATTCCCTCCTCAACGGACCACACCAATGAAGAACAACTTGTAGAGAAAGTAAGTAACATAAGAAATTTTCTACAATCCTGTGTTAAGTTATTAAAGGATCCATCATATATCAAAATCTTACAAACTCCGATAGAAAGATGTAACACAAAGGTAGAAGGGAAATTAGAGCAGAAAACAGACAGTCACCTCCATACAAGAAGGAGGACTAGCATGGAATTTAGAATTAATGGTAATATTGAGGATTTCAATATGGGGGATATTAAGGACCGGTATCTTTCTTCATCTTCCCATTGTCCTTCTTTTCTTGCGGCTTGGACTACTTGTCCTAATGTTTCCCATATTTGCTCTATCCTTTTTTATGTGGGTTGGGGTTTCCCTTGCCCTGCTTCTATTGCGAGGGCTTCTCGGACCCAAAATTCCACATCTTTTGTTTCAGCTTCTGCTCGAATTTGATGGAATATCGATAGGTTGCACCCAAGGATGAGATGTCCAAAAAATCCATTTTTTCTAGATGTATATATGCAGAATTTCATGGTAATTGAGCACCATATGTCACTCAAAATATTTGAAACCTATCTTGGTGTGCAAGGTATGGAAGACATTAGTGAACTATGGCATTGTTTGGTCTATTTCCTGCTACAGTGTGGTCCATCTTGTATACAAGTCGTCATAACTTCCAATAGGGTAATATTGTTCATTAATAGCATCCCTGAAGGAACCCCAAGTGGGTGCAACTAAAAATAGTGTGGATCCCTCTATTTACTTTTTCTCATGGAAAGTCTCCCACCAATATTTGACATTGGGGACAACCTTGAGGAACGCAAATGTAATATTTTCTCTATCAGAAAAGTTGTGGACAAAAAAATACCCTTCTAGAAGTTTTAACCATTTATCTATAGCATCCACTTCTATTTAAACTTAAAATATAGGAACATCAAAATTTATCTATACCTTGAAGGGGGAGTCTCCTCCACTTGAGTTGGATATGTCTCTTGTCACTAGTCATCGAAGGATTTGCGCAAATATGTCCATCATCTCATTCCTCTGTCGCTCAAGGGTTTCCTTGAGCAACATTTTGAAAGGATATCATGTCTTATTGTATTTATTTTCTCCCACCATGGATGGTTTCTTGGGTGTGCGAGAGAAGTTTTCCTCAATAGAAACAAGATCGAGATCCAACTTTCTATACCCTAACCGTGTCGGGGACATGCATTAAAAAAAATGACAAGGAGAAGACCGCTTTGATACCACTAATATGGATTTATGAGAGGAATGAAATGAAACCATATATTTATAATATTAACATATATACACAGTGAACAATAATAGATATATAGTAAAACTTGACTTCTATTAAATAATAAATATGTTGAAAAACTGTAAAATGCAGACTTAAAACAAGCTTTCTATAATGGTGGAAGCTTATTTTTAAGAAGAGATGTGATGGCTATGCTCATTCATAAGAAGATGAGTACAATTAGTCTATGAAGGAATTTTTACAATAAACATGAATTTCAAAACCCTAGACATCCAAAAACCTAACCCTAGCAGATGAAGCACCAAAAGTCATGTGGGCCCCATTGGGGTAAGTTAGTACATCAACTTCCTGGGATCGTAACGTTTGCATATGATCTTCATTTAGGGTGCACAATAGCTTATTCAAAATCTATTAATGATTATATTAATTTTGGGAGCTCAATCAAATCCTTTCATTATCATTGAGGCGCTAGATCATTAAAAAAGTGTCATTTAGGCCCTCAAAGTGGCCCCAGAAGTTCAGTAACTGAAAAAATGCTAAAAATAGTAAGTTTCCAAAAAAAATGTTTTTAGCCAGTTGGAAAAGGTGGGTGGCCACCGAGATCCTCCTGGATCAAAAAATGGTACGAATAGGAACCTATTGGACTGACAAATATATAGCTGACATAGGAAACCTACTAAAAGAATATCAAGACATTTTTTGCGTGCGACTACAAGGACTTGTAGAGGAAATGGGAGAAATGAAGATTGAACTTATTCCAGGAGCAAATACAATCAGAAAATGACCATACAAATTATCACATAAATATAAATCAATCATACAGAAAGAGATCGAAGGAATGCTACAAGCAGGTATTATTTACCCTATTGACAAGGCAGAATGGGCAAGTCCCATGGTGGTACAACCAAAGAAACACGATCCCAAAAATTTAAGAATTTGTGTCAATTTTTGGGGACTCAACAAACTGACCGCGATAGATTTGTTCCCCACCCATTTTGTTAATGAAATCAATAATGAATTCTCTAGTCACAAATGTTTCTCATTCACTAGAAGGTTCTTAGGTTAGAAGTAGGTGAAAATAACAAAATAAGATTAGCCAAAAACAACATTTGTCTCGGAATTTGGATCATTTTTTTATAGAGTCATGCCATTTGGATTAAAGAATGTGCCAGCATTTTTTTCCAGAATAGTTGTTAAGGAATTTCAAGAGTATGTCTATAAAAATATGGATGTATATTTCAACAACTGAACAATATACAGTCTATTCAAAAATCATATACAATGGCTTCGACTTATGCTAGAACGTTGTAGACAAATTCAAATATCATTAAACATCAGGAAATTAATATTTGCCACACCAATTGGAATCCTTCTAGGACATGTTCTCTGTAAAGAGGGAGTAAAGGTTGACATGGAAAATATTAAAATCATCCTCGATCTAAATCCACCTGTGAATCAAAAACAAATCAAAATTTTATTGGGACACACTAGATATTATAGGAATTTTATACGCCGCTATTCGGACATCACCTTCCTAATAGATGAGCTCTTGAGAAAAAATATTTATTTTATATGGAGCCAATATTTTTAGGAATCCTTCAAATTATTAAAGAAGAAGTTGGTCCATGCCCCCATTCTAAAATTTCTAGACTGTTCAAGAAAATTTCATGTCCATGTCGATGGATCCAATGTACTCGTCGGGTTGGTATTAGAACAACCATACAATGACACAATTTATCATCCAAATGCATATGCAAGTGGAAAACTGAATAAGGTAGAAATAAATTATTCGACTACGAAAAGGGAAGCCTTATCAATGATATTTTCTCTACAAACTTTATGTCTTCACATTTTTTATAGACCACCAAGCACTAAATTACTTGGTCAATAAACCAGTCCATCAAGGAAATATTTTTCGTTGGTTACTCTTACTTCAAGAATTTGAATTCGACATAATCATATGACCAAGGAAAAATAATGTATGACCTAACCACCTATCATGACTGGAAATAGGAGAATATCTGAGAGGCATCAATGATGATATCCCTGACGCGCATTTATTTCAAGTCGAATTTTCCCCTAAAGAGTTAGAAGATATCACAAATTTCCTAGAAGAAGGAAAGGCTCTAGAGAACCTCACAACAAGCAAAAAGAAAGTTATATCCCTCAAAGTTGCACCTTTCACAATCATAAACGGATATTTATACAAAATGGGAATTGATGAAGTTTTAATAAGGTATGTTCCTTAGCACGAAAGGGACACCATTATCAATGAATCTCATGCAAGATCAACCAGGGGTCACTTTCAGGTCGACCTGGCAATCGGAAGATATTACAAGCGAGGCATGTGTTGGTCAGTCACGGATAAGAAATATTGTCGAGATCAAGTGAGAAAATGTGATAGTTGTCAAAGGTTAGGAAGACCTGCATTGGAAAAATGAGAAATTCTACTAGCTATTAAACCTAACCCGAGCATTAGAAATATAGTATCAACTTAGATGGGGCCATTTCATAGAAATAAGTTCCAAGTACATCATTACTACATTTGAATACGTGACTAAGTGAGAATAAGTTGAGTGAGTGGAATCTTATACTAAAGAGATAAAGGAAAAATTCATATACCAGAATATAATTACAAGGTTTGGTTGTCCTCTGACATTAATAATCGACCAGGGAACTCACTTCGTGAACGAAAAAATTAAATTCATACTAGAAATTTTTTTGATCGACCATAGAATAATGACAACTTATCATCCACAAGTGGGGCGGTCGAAGAATTTAACAAAATATTACACAAAGGACTCACAAAAATCTATGGCCTCAACAAACACAAATAGGAAGAAAATATTATTCCAGTTCTCTGGGCATATAGATCAGCATATAAATGATCAACTAGGAATACTCCATTCAATCTCGTCTATGGACAAAAGAAGTTGTTATTCCTTTACAATTTTGGACCAATTCCAACAGGGTTGCAGTTGTAGCCAAATTTAACAAAAGAAAAAGTGTGAATGACTGATTGTATCAATTAAACAAACTAGAAGAATGAAGACTAATATAAATACATCACTAGGAGGTTGAATCAACAACACAAAAATCTACAACGCGATCGACATATAAAGAAAAAGATATAAAAAGGAGACTTGAATGCTTGTTATATGGCATTGCATATAAGGTAAACCAAAAATTAGATAGCATGGCTTAGGCCTTGTGTTGTAGAAGACGATGATGATTTGGTCCACCTCAAACATTATTAAGGGCAACCATTTAAAATTAATTAAGGAGCGGTCCACCTCCAAACATTATTGGGGCAACCATTTAAGAAATTAATTAATGATTCCAACCTAAAGAAGTACCACGTGTAAAAGAAAAGAACCCTGTTGAAAAAATTTAGCAGGGAATTTCCAACAGGAACGGACTAAAATCAAAGAAGTCAACTAATTATACTTACAAGAAATAAACCCTGCTTAAATATAATAAACAAAAAACAGTTGGAAAAATTCAAGTATGCAAAATCAAAAAGGTAAAGTATTTAAAGGACCTCCATGGAATCAAAGAAAAGAAAAAATAAATCAAAATGGAGAGAGAAAGCATCCCATGGTCGATCCCAAGACAAAGCAGCAGAAGATATTCTCGACATTACACCCCATCAACTGACTTACAACATATACTTATGAAAAGAGAATCAAGAAAGTGCAGATCAAGTGAGCGCAAACTAATATAACAGGAATCAAAATGGCATGGAGAACGTTGGCATCATTTAGATGTAGTCAAACATAGCAAAATGAATGAGCAGACAAGCTACTAGTGACATCAACTAAGTCACCCCAATAATAAATAACAGTATGACTCAAGAATATTGGTCGGTTGTCCCATTTAACAACCACATATAAATAGAGGATACCTTGTTAGTCGATCCCAAGAAAACGCTGACCAAGGAAAAATTGACATCAGCAAAGAAAGCACATTTAATTCCAGACAGGTAATGGCTGAAGAGAAAATTAATGACCAACAACACGGAAATGACCATTGCACGGTCACTCATATAACATATAATTACACTACTACGTACAAATTCCAATCACAATATCTATCAATTAATGACTGACAAGATATAAACAAATGCCATTTGAGAAACGATATAAATGTCCACTCATTCGACTTACTTGTACCACCAATAGTTCTGACAGAAGAGAAAAAAATATGAGAACAGTTGGATGCATTCAAACCAATTTTTTCTCTACCAGATATAAATCTCAAGAAATCATATGAATTTGCTTCATTGTTATTTCCCCCCCCCCAAAGTTAAGTATAGAACATAGTACACAGTAGGCCGAACCCACAAATTCCCTAGTTTTTCCTGAAACCAGTTATCAAGATCCACAAATTCCTAGGATGAGAGGTCAAGTCGGAAACACAATGGAGGGTTCAATATCGAGACAAGTTTTTGACTGAGAGACTGGGACATCGATGCAAATCCAGATGCAGAATATCTGGAAGTCGAGGATAGAGGAAGCATATTGGAGAAAACATTAGCAAAACTTCACAAAATGGGAAATACATGAAGGGAACTTGAAAGAAGAAACTGAATTCCTAGAAAAAGAAGGAATTAGACACATCCTTGGAGCGCCACAAATCGTTGACATGGGATGATGGAAGGAAGAAGTGACGAACTTCATTGTTAGTCAGTATCATCAAGGATACCTATGGTTGGACCAACCAATAGCAATAATGGGTGGACTTATCTACTGCATCACGGGTATTCTGAAGATAGGGTCCAAGGTACCGAAGTCGACCAACACCAACAACTAGATGAAGTTTTGACAGGATCGACAACGGCCAAAAATTCTAAGGGGTTGCTAATTAATAAAATCATAGACTTCATATCATGTTGGAATGAAATAATAGTTTCTTTGTGCTTCACACCAAAAGTCTGAGCGTGCAATGTAAAAATGACAATGGTTGAATCAATAGCACAAGTTTATAAGAATGTCGAAAGGCTCAACTAGGAAGAACACCTAGCCGACACAATCAGAATCAACTGTAAGGAATGTCAAGATTCCAGCAAGGCCATCAAATTTCCCTCATTACTAATCTGGATAGAAATGGAAAAATATAGTCTCGTCGAAGAACCAACAATAACAGCTAAGAAATTCCCGACAATGGAGAAGTACAGAGTCTTCTCATCTAATCAAACATGCACCCCAAGATCGCTGCCACCATAAGATATATTTCAACTATGGGTCACAGGTTTGAAAGATAGTACACATAGATGGTGGGTCGAACAAATATTATGTTGGGTGTTTACAACACCCTGCCATATTCAACTCGACCTTGACTGCACAAAGTTGTGGTGCGGATTCAATTCGGCCCTAGAGCCAAAATAACCACACTACCAACTGACAGTAGAATAAATTTTCATAGATCTTGAAAGACAAATCAACCAGGAGCTAGAAGTTCCCCCTAAAGCACAACAGACATGGGTATCTTTAGTATTACCACTGACTGATGGGGAGTAGGAAGAATAAAGAGAAGCAACTATGTATACAATTCCTTTCGTCCAGGATTTACAAGCTATGAAAGTTGTGCCTACAAATACATCCCTAGGTAAAAGAAAGCAACCAACCAAAAAGAACCAGGGAAAAAAGGTTGTCGAGGAAGAAGAAATAAAAATCGACATAGAGGAAATTTGGAGGGAAACATTCGAATCAAATGAGGGAATCGAATTCAATGACCCCATCATCCAAAAAAAATTGACAAGTATTACCACTAAGATTGTCGAGAAGATAAAGCAAACTAGAAAATACACCATCGTCATGAAAAAAATATGCAGTTCCTCGGTCGAACGAGGAATGAAGGAGGTTATGCAAAAAGATAAGGAAACAAAGTAGCAAGTCAAGCACATCAAGAGAACAATCAGGAAAATTGAAACAAGAGGGGAAAAAAGACATAAAAACCTAGAAATAAAAACTACTATTGTTAGCTCGACAAAGGTCACAACAACCACAACAAAATGGGAGATGAGGATGAGAACAGTTCCAAGTAAGAAAAAAACACCCGATGCAGCAATTGACCTAACCAGGGAATCACCCCCAGGAGAGACAGTACCCATCGTAGAATAATGACCAGCAAAGAAAAAGAAAAGGAATATCATAATCACTAAGTCATCGGAAGAAACAAAATCCTATCATCCAGTCGAGTCGGATGATGTTGTCATAACACCGCTGAACATATAGAAGCAGCAGTCGCTCAAGGAAATCCAAACTAAGTCAATATAGCATCAGTCGGCCAAGGAACAAACTCCACCACATCAACCAGTTGAGTCAATACAAGAAGGAGATCCATCCAGTTAGACACAAAAGCAAGTGTTTCACCCATTCGAGGCATTTGATCAATAGGAAGACATATTACGGACAACAAAAATAGAACAAGTCGATGCTCGCCAGAGTAATAAGGAATCAGACCCAAACAGTGACATCCCAGGCATACAAACAGAAATCTTGGAGAGCCTACAGAATGAGAGGCACTCCCCAGAGGTCAATCTTATTGATTCTAAGAAGAATAACACAAAAGGTCCAACCCAATATCTTCGGGACATAGTGGACAAGGACATGCAAAACAATTGGCAAGAGGAGGAAGAAAAAGAACAAACAAGTGAACAGATCATTCCGACGATGCAACAGATGGTGTCAAAAGATGGTCATCCCTCAAAATCTGTAGATAAAAGAAGGAAAATGAAGTCTCCCACTATCACTATTAGAAAAACCCTCCCTACCATCCCATTGGGTTCCACGGTTAAAGCCACATTTGACCTGACCATTATTTCTGACAAATACCTATTCGACTTACACAGATCCATTTAGAAAGAATCAACAAGGAGGTGGAAGAATATTCTCAAAGAAGGAATTCGGGTCGAGAAATTAAAACAAGAAAAAAATAACATCTTACAGGAGTGTAGATAAGAAGTCGGGTTTCTTGAGGGGATATAATAGCATATACCAGACGCACAAAACCCCTTAGTGGGATTTAAAGATTTAATTGAAAGGTTGATCAAAACCAATACAGAATACCAACAACAAGTAGTGACTCTGCGAAAATAAAAAGAGGAAGTCGAACAACAATGTGACTTAGCAACCAAGGAAATTCAAAAAACTCAAGAGAAAATGGACACAGCCTTGGTAACATAACGGAATAATCTTCAAGGAATTTTGTAAAATATAGACAATTGACCAAAAAAGCTATCAAACTGAATTATATGGTAAGTGAATGGCTGACCCATTTTGCAGATGCATTTAGAAAATGTCAGATACAAAAGGTTGCAGTAGAAAGTATAGAAAGAGAAAAAAAACTTGGCCACTAATAGAAAAATCAAAGAATCCCTCACCACATAGCTAGAAAAGAAAAAGCAACGAAGCTACAACTTTCATAATAAGAACAAGAATGGCAGAAGGAGGGACATAAAGTGCAGCTAGAAACCGACCAAGCAACTAGGCGTCTCAACCAGCTCAAATATAAAATGCAGGTCACATAACAAAAATTTGACCAGGAGTCAGGTACAACTCAAACATCAGATATAGCAGAAAAATTCAACATGATTTCATAGTCGAAAATAATAAATCTAGAAGCACAGAAGGCGATCTTCATGTGGTATTATTTCATACAACAAACTAAACATTCATCCCCTAGAATCATTCAGACCGCCTTCAAAATCACTACAGAAAGTGAAAATATCAAGGAAGATGACTAGACCAGCAAGGGAAGTCCAGGCACAACAAAGCAATTGGAAATAGCACTTTAAGTCGGCCCACTATATGAATATTTCGTCTCCTCTTCTTGCATCTTTATCTCTCTCTCTATCTCCATATTCTATTTCTCAATTTTGTAATTTTGTATTCAAAGTATGGAAAAATATTTTTTTTAAATCCCCCTTTGCTCGAGACGAGCAAGGAATTGAGGTGGGGGGTATTTTATAGGGGCTAGTCGACTAGACTGATCGTTAACTAAGAATCAGTCGGTCGAACGTCGAAGGCACAAGTAGAGGTCATTCGAAGTATATGTTATACCAACCGACCTAGGAAGTTAAGCAGTTACAACTACCTGAAAGAAGTATAAATAGACAAGCACATGAAGGGTCAAATAGCTTCATGTGAGAGGTTGTATACAATTGTTTTGTAATGCTATATAATATAATAAAGGATTTTTCTTTGGGATCTCATTACTTTTGTATGTATTTATATATGTCTATATGTGTTTATGTATCTTCTATGATGTCTATGTAAGGATCTACCAATAAATATCCCTTCTTTTCCATAGATTACAACACTCCCTCCCATGTACCTCAAACCCCTCAGGTTGTTTTATGTACACTTCCTCATCAATCACACCATTGGGGAATGTAGTCCTTACATCCATCTAGTGTAATATCCAATACATGATTATTTCAATGAAAATAATAGCCATGATGGAAGTGTACTTGGTGACTGGAGAAAACGTCTCCTCGTAGTCCACTCCCTCTTTCTAGGAGAACCCTCTTGCCACGAAACTCACTTTGTACTTTTTGATGTTTTCGTCTATTGCATGATTGATCATGTAGATCCACTTGGAATTAACCACTAACTTCCCCTCAGGTCTCGGCACAATCTCCCACACATCATTCTTCATGATGGATTGATATTCCTCCATCATGGCATCTCTCCAAACTTGTTGGCCTACTGCCTCCTCAAAACTAGAAGGTTCATAATCAATTATGTGACTCATCAATGCCATATAACTCGAGAATTTTTTAGGTCAAATAATTTTCTTGAAAGTACCACGGGGACCTGCGTTCCTCTCTACATCCTACAATGTATCACAAATATAGATTGGCCTCTTCCAAGTATCTTGGAAAATAACTCTAGGTGGGTCCACTAGTTCAGTTGGCTTTGTTGACTTCTATTGATAGTATGAAGGATGATAAACTGGAACAGAGGGACATGAACCCATATCCTTTGGATCCTCTTCTCCTCACTATCGATCTTCGTGTGAGACTCTCTAGACTTCCTGAATGTTGTGTCTTCGTCAAAGGTGACATCTCGACTGACCTATATTTTTCGTTGTCCTTGAATGTAGATTTTATAATCCTTTAATGTCTCGATGTATCCAACAAACGTCCCCTTCTTCCCAAAAGGATCCAACTTCATTCTTTTCTCCTTGGGAATGTGAATTTATACTAGACAACCAAAGATCCTCAAATGACTGACCTCTAGTTTCACACTTCTAAAATCCTCCTTAGGAGTCTTGTCCCCCAAGATCCTATGAGGAATCATGCTTTGGACATACACTGTTGTACTGGATGTCTCTCCCCATAAGAGCATGGGTAAATATTGATCATGAATCATGGCTTCGGAAGCCTCTACAATGGACTTGTTCTTCCTCTCTACAACCCCATTCTGCCATGGGTTTTAAGGAACAGTCAACTACCTCTTTATCCCTACCTCCTTGTAGAAATCACTAAATTCCTTAGAAGTGTACTCTCCTCTCACCTCAACACCTTGATCTTCTTCCTATCAGGTTCTCTACCTAAGCCCTAAACTCCTTGAATCTCATTTTCATCCAGGATTAAGAGTATCTTGGTCTTCCATGATGTAAAATGTGTAGCACCATCCATCATGTCTTCTACTCTAAGATTGGACACCATCTTGTAGAGAAATAGAGAGTGACCAAAAGAATTGGTCGCACTATGTAGTGAAATCCTTAAGGTATTCGCTCCTTGTAATTAGAAAAATCATGACCAAATGGAATGTGATCTCTTTGTGTGCACAATTTGCTTGCGACCACGACCATACAATTGCAAAAAATAAAAGATATGAAGTAGATCTGTGAGATATGGTACTGAAAGATTTTAACTAGCTTCGGAAAATATGTATATTAGCTCTAGCACTGAAATCTAGTAACTAGCTCTGATACCATGTTGAATTTTTCTAATTTTTAGATTTGATAATTATTGTCTAATGATTTAAATGCTATTGTTATCATAGAATAATTACACAATGAAAATATCAACAAGACTTAGCGAACTTAATGAGAGGTTATTGCAAGTTAATATTATATGAGATGATATATTACAATTGAGGGCCCCGATATATATACTTGGGAGGAGTGCCCTGTCATTAATGGACATGTCTTTTCCATTATTTTATTTTCATTAATTAATTTATTATTGATTATTATTTATTGATTATTTATATATTTATATATTATTTATATATTATATTTGTTTTGATGATTATTTCCTCATACATGCACATATAATTAATATAGATCACTCCATCCTAGAGAATACAATGTGAGATAACCTTGAGTCTATCCACTCCTCGTCGGGAGAAATACTACACCTGGTCCATTCACCGCTAGAAAAGCTCCATGAGTAAATGAGTCATTTCCCTTCGCCAATTCAGCATGATCAATCTGGGAGAATGTCTTCCCAATGCTTCTAACTGGAGAAACATCTTCAATGCATGCACAATTTTTTAGAGCTCCATATCATGGGTAACATACTTTTTCTTATACTCATTCATCTTTCGTGATTTGTAAAAAATCACTTGGATGTCTTGCATAATAAATCCACCTAGTCCTTCTTTGCAAGAATCAGTACAAACCAAGAAATTATTTTCTAGGTCTACAATATTCAAAATAGGGCTTTAGTCAGAATATGCTTCAGTTGTTGAAAGTTGGCTTCGCACTCTCATGACCATAAAAATTTATTCCCCTTTCTTTGCAATGAGGTAATAGGATTACTGATCTTGGAAAATCCCTTTATGAGCCTCCTATAATATCCATCCAATCCCATGAAGGATATTACTTCTGTTACATTCTTAGGGGTAGGCCAATCCATGATTTCCTTAATCTTTTTGGGGTCCACTTCCACTCCTTCTATTGAGATTACATGGCATAATATTGTATTTATTTTTTAAAGAAATCACGTTTACTAAACTTAGCATACATTTGGTTCTCTCTCAACACTTGTAGAACCATTCTAATATGCTCATCATGCTCTTCTATGTTCTTGGAATACACCAATATGTCATCCAAAAACACTAATATAAGTTTGTCCAAGTACTTGTTGAGCACGCTATTCATTAGAGACATGAATGTGGTTGGTGCATTTGTAATCCAAAATGGCACCACTACAAATTCATAGTGTCCATATCTTGTTCTAAAGGTTTTATTGTGGATATCTTCATCCTTAATCCTAACTTGGTGATATCCCAACCTTAAATCGATCTTTTAAAATATTACAGCGCCTCTGAGTTGATTGAAGATATCATCAATCCTAGGCAAAGGATATTTTTTCTTGATGGTTATCTTGTTCAACTACCTATAGTCAATGCATAATCTCAAGGTACCATCCTTCTTCTTTACAAATAGGGTTGGTGCTCCCCATGGGGATACACTTGGCCTAATGTACCCTTTATCCAGCATCTCTTTCAACTATACCTTTAGCTCCACCAAATCTTGTGTGATCATTTCGTAAGGAACTTTTGAAGTTGGTATCACTCCAAGAATAAGATCTATGAAAAACTCAAGATCGTTTTCTGAGGTATTCATGGCACCTCCTCTGGAAACAAATCCTTGAATTCCCACAATACAAGGTGATCTTCAACCTTCATCTCCTTGCTTTCTATTGAGATAAGTACTTGTATAGCATACAATGGGCACCCTTTTTTGTTGAAATTCTTGAGTTGCAATGATGATATTTTCCTTACTGAAATAGGATTTTGAATGCCTTGCAAAATTCTTTCATTTTCCTCCTCATCTTCACATTCAAAAATATTATCAAAAAAATTTAATTTTTCCTTGTGGCAAGCTAGCCAATTCATACCCAAAACCATGTCATATGATCCTAGGGGTAGGATATTCAAGGTTTCCTAAGTCTACAGTCCATCCATTTTAATTGAATCACTTCATCCACTTTCCTTTTTGTCTAGTGGCTAACTGAACTAGCGATGCTCTTTCATGTTTCTTTCTTTGTAATGAACATGCCTCAACAAATAAAGGTGAAATATAACTAAGGTTAGATCTTGGGTCAATTAAAAAAAAGATAGATTGTTTGGCAACAATACCTTCCAATTACACCATAGAGTCTTGGTGGTCTTATTGTCGATTCTCCATGGCAGCATATATTCTCAGCACACTCCTGGATACATCATTGACTATATCTTCCTCCTGCACATTGTACATATTTTTTTTGTCATGTTGTATATGGGGACAATCCCTCAACATGTGTAGATCTCCACATCCCCAAAATTGCAAAGGTTCTTTCTCATGCTCCTCTGCTCTTTCTCTTGCTTGCTCTGTAGATTTATTTCCACCTTAGGATGGAAAATTTTGTTGGTGTACACTTATTCTTGGATAACCATACTTTGCACCCTTCCTTGAGTTCTTGTATGGGAATGAATTGAATCCCTTATTCTATAATCCATTCTTGCGCTTCCTCTTCCAGTCTCTTGAAGTCTCTTTCTTATGCTTAGACTGATCATAGTAACACTTAGCTTTCTAAACAATGTCCTCCAATGTCCTTGGTTTATTGAACTCAATTCGATCCTGGTAGGATTGTGGCAATCCATTGAGAAAACATTGCACTCTCACCTTATCATCCTTGAGGTAAGGGACATACCTCAACATATCCATAAACCTTTTGGAATATGAATCCATGGTAATTTGTCCCAACTTATGCTCATGGAATTCCTTGATTTTATCATCATAATACTTCTCTGATATGTAGTCATTTTGGAAGTATTTCTCAAGTTTCTTCCAAGTAATGTTTCTTTCCTTCAATCCCTTGATTTACTTGAGTTCTTCCCACCAAATGGAAGTTCCTCCATTTAGGTTAAAAATGGAAATCCTTGCCTTAGTATTTTCATAGTAGTAATGTACCTGAAAGTACTTCTTTAGACCAAACAACCATGCCTCAGCTTCTTCTCCTTTCTCTATCTCTCCATTGAAGGTAGGAAGCTTAGCCTTCTTGAATTATTCAGTCAAAAAACTCTGAGAATTATTCCTCCTCTTCTTCTTCGAGACATTTGACTCTATGCCACTACTAGATAGCTCTACTGAAGTAGCCTTCCTGCTAGATGACTATGTGGAGAGACTTCCACCAAATCTTCACTTCTTGGAATCTCTATGCATATTCCTAGAAGAAATATTTCCCACATTGTTGTGGACCAATCCATGCTTCTAAGAATATGAAGTGGTTTTCAACCTCTCCAACTGATGAAATTCTACATTACTTGGGCCTTGTTGCAGATGATTTTGGATCTCCGACAATATCTGCAGTAAAACTGCATTCAACTTATCCTGCTCAGCCTGATCTATCATGAGACTATCATTGTCTACCTTTAGAATTCTAACAGTGGCCATCAAATATGGAAGGGTTTATATATCCCTCTGGCCATCAAACTCCTCATCTCTAAGATGTGAGGTGTCATCCACATTATACTATACCATTCACATTTTTTTCCTTTTACTACATCCTACGTGTTGAAACAACCACCATCACTAGTAATCACATTACCAATTCAAAACATACATGTTAAGAAATATTAACAATTTTCTTAAATGGTTTCAAGCGGTCTTGGTGACCCATTCAATCATAGAGTTTGAAATTTACTCTAATACCACTTTGTAGCACACCTAACCCCTAAAGCTTACTTAGGTTGGTGGGATGTCGAATTCCCCCTTATTACTCATGAATTTCTAATGGATCCACTAGTCATGTGTGTGAGGACTTCTCTTATCATAATTTAATCTATGATAACCTTTTTTAATCCATAGGGATATTCCTCCATTTCACTTACCAGAGTTCCCAAATGACTAAACACTTTGAATCGGATAGTTCGATCTACTCATATCCCTCAGATCAATGGTCTGTGGTCAATTTGGACTCATTCCAATCATATTGCTCAACTACCCAGGTTGGTTTCCCTTACGATGGATATATCCTTATGGATCATCCACAAAGATATAATGGGCCTTCTACTTAGGGTTTAATGGTCATGATTTCTTCAGGGTCCTTTACCCACTCGACGATTACTTCCTGCGTAGGAATCCATTCCTTACAACGAATAAATGGGACCCATTAATCACATGAATAAGATTTAATCTCACCCCCATACCAATCAATGATCATCCTCTCATTTTCTGAGTCCCTCCCCTTCAAAGCATCAATCGCATTAGCTCCACAACCATTCCAATTTTCTCACTCTAGCATGCACCTCTCTAATGGATCGAGCGATCACCATTCGCATGATCCTACAGTCACTATGATCTCAAGGGGTAAGGCATATCTATGATAAGGGTTTCAAATCCTCCTCTTTGGAGTGGAAACTATCGAAGTCAATGGTTATTATCCCATAGTATCACCTCATAATGGATCTATGGTCCTCGTGGCTCCTTTCATCAGACTCCTATTACAATCTTCTTTCCTTCGGACCTCCAACATCCCTTTTCTTTGACGGTATCTCTATTGGATCTAGTGGTCCAGGTTTTTCCCTAGCCACCTATTGATGGGTCCTAAATACCTTGAATCAACAATAGGAACCAAACCCACCATTAAGGCCCAATTAGACTCTGCAACGTTTAAAATCGAATGGTTCTCCAGATCTTGTGATATGGCCAATTTATCGATGGACTTTGTGTTTTCTTGTGAAGTCTCTTCCTTCAGTTAGGACTGTTTTCTTCTGTATTTTCTCTTGGGTGGGGATGATATGAGAGATGAAAGCCAGTATAAACCAACTTGAAAAACAACGAGATTAATTTTTAACTCTTGGGGAAGAGTTTAAGCTTGGGATAACTCGTTTCTCAACATGCAAACAATTACTCTATACCACAGGCCTAGTACTAACACATTAACCATGTGAGAATCCAATTACTGTTTGAGAAACTAACTATCAAAAAGAAAGAACATATGTAATAATATAATGGCAAGAAAAATAATTCATCTACCATAACCATGCATCACATAATCACACCATGATTTATCTTCATCATTAAAGCAAAGAACATCAAGACATTGCACCAGATAACTTGACAACAAAATTAATTGCTCTTACTCATTATTGCATCATTCATGAAACAATATAGGAAGTAGTTCTTCTCCAAGTCCAATCACATGCATCTGATGAAAATAGCTTGTCTTTGGTCCAAAAGGACTTCTCAATTCATAGTAGTCTCAAAATAATTCTTAACAACCAAAAAGAAAGAGTTCTTATAACAACCATCGACCTTTGCTAATTGGTCAGTGTCTTTATTTATAACTTAAATTTTTAACTGGAACTAACGGCTAAGTGCAGTTTAAGAAAAACAAAAATCACCACATGGAGTTATCTTCTAACAACTTCTTTAACAGTCGTCCTGAGATACTTCTTGGAAAGGGTGACTTCTCTCATATTCATCCCAGCTGACAAACAGTTCTTCACAAGTTTGGTCCCATGGAAATCTATCTTGTTCCATCGAGGTCGCATATATTCCTCTGATGTCCACTACATGCGCTTGGTACTTTACTAAATTGGATTTCATCTACTGTAGCATGGATCGGGATATGATCGAATGTTCTGCGAATTGTTGCACTTTTCCTGGCCTCGCATTGGCTATATTTGTGAACTCTTCGGTCCATAGCGCATCTTGTTCGGCATGCATCTTGATCACGTCGCTCAGGTCAATGAAATTATCGGGGTTGCCGAAATCAGGAGACCGACGTCCTTTATCGCTCTATCGATTCTTCTTCAGTGTTTCTTTCGGGTTCATCGGCGAGATCATGGAGCAAGCGTTGTTCGGTAATTGGGGAATCTTTCCTGCAATCGGGGTTGACATAGTTTAGTGATCAAGAAATATGATATGAGATACCAACAAACATAATGGACCGGTACGTACCTATAGAGCTAGTTAGTCTCGATCGTTTAATACTTATGTGATCCCAGTTGCTCCTTTGTATGACCTGCGATGTCTTTTATCCACGTCGTCACTCCTCTTTATTTTAAATGAGTCACGTCAGTGTTCCATAGTGTGGCAAATCGAGTACGGTGGATATGAGCGTCAGAACCATCATAGTAGTCACTCGACCTTTGGGGCCGGGAAAAGACACCAGAGTTTAGCGTGGGCATGTATGCTCCCAGAAGGTCGGATACCATAGTAAGGAAGTCATTAAATGCCTCCAAAATCCATATCACCAAGTGTTTCAACCATCATTCGTCAATAATGGAAGCTGGGGAGTTTAATGAGATTGGAATGATCGTACTGCACATCCCCTACAAATCTGATCGGCAGCATTTTATGCATTTTGAATTACATCCAACGAGCAGTTGTGACGCGTTAATTCTAAAAGACATCCTGTCGCGAGGCGTGAGTTTTCTTTTGACATGCTCTGGTTTTCTCCTTTGTTTCACTATAAATTCTAGGAGTTATGTGGGGAATTCCATGCATAAGTCGAGTTTACCTCTGTAGAGTTGGTCTTGTGGGTATATTCAGATGCAACTCGGTGTAGTGGTCCTTTATCATCTATATATGCCCAAGCCACTAAGTTGTTGCACTATTGGATCCACTTTGAACAAGGGACGGGATTTTCGAGGCAGATGAAGTGTCAGGTCTGAGCCCCAACATGCCTGGGATTCATTCTTATTGGCTTCTAGTGTCCTTCAAGCTTCAATAGGAAGTACAGGATTTTGTTCAGAGAGGGTGTCGGCGCCTCTAGTGGAAGTTGGGGTGGATATAATTATGCCTGAAGGAGATATTCTTGGGGCCATGCCCCCATAGGATCGGACACCACGGAGAATGGGGAGGCCTAGGAAAGATATGGGAAAAAGGGAGGAAGACCGCCCCCAAGCTAAGCTGAGTGCACATCTTGTCATTGAGGGGTTTATGACGCTTACTAATTGGTCGAGGCTTATGGGGACTACCAGTAAAGGAAGTGGGGGACAAAAGGGGAGGGAGAAAGCATTGGGTTCTCTCATCAACAGTTCCATCCAGCAGTTAGAGCAGGCCCAACTTGCCATAGCTGAACTCTACCAAGAAAATAGAGAGTTGTGGCGCCAATTGGTGGTGAAGAAATAAGAGGTATCGGCGTCGTTGGGTCACAGAGGAAGCACGGTTTGGCTCCAGAGACAGCTTAGAGAATATCAAGACACAATTGTGCAGTTGTACGAGGTGAAGAGGATATCAGTGAAAGAGGAAAAGGAAACGTTACAGGGTGCGAGATGTAATCCAGGAGAGGATGCGCGCGTAGGAGATGCATAGTGGGTGAACCCTTGCCTTGCGCTCCCTGAAGTGATGCTTAACATTTCTTCTCTTTTTTCATAAGGGTCTTATATTCTCATTGTGACCGAGTCAGTCAGTAAAGACATCAACGGTATTGATTTGTATGTGGCCCAATTTTGGCAAGAAATTTTTTTAATTATATGAAAGTTCAAAGCGTCTTGAATTTATCCCATTCCCTTTTGGATGTAAATTAACTGTGTTCTTTATCTGATCTTTTCACACAAATTATGGGATTTTATAATTGTTATTATTGCATTTTAAATTTGTTGATATGTTCCCTTTAAAACTTCTGATATCGATTGATGTTGACGTGGCATTATTAACCCTGGGTTTTTTAAAGTATTCGAACATAAAATTTAGCATTTGGAAGGTTGGTAATGATTACACTTAGGAACGCTACTCACGTCGAAAGCACTAAAGGAAAGAGATATTGTGACTGCCTATACTTGGGTGGCATCGGGGATCGGCATTTTAAAATGTAAAATTAATGTGTATTTTATTCTGTAACTCCCCGACGTTGAATTTGCGTCGGTGTCGGCGGTCGACGATACCGCTCCTCTCCTTGCACAGCGCTTACTTTTTTTCTTTTTGTGATGAAGCTGAATGGATCAGTCTTCAATGATACTCCTGCTAAATTTTAATTGCAAAAAGGAAATACCTTCATATGTCGATTCCAATGAAGATCCTTTCTCGGTTATTTTAAACTTCTCAAACAATTTTCATCGCCTTTAATCTTTACCGATGTCAAACTTCTAAGTGCATTTGGGAAATATTTAGTTTGTCAATTCCTTAAGTAGTTTTTAAGTACCCTTTAATGGTTAAGATGATTCTTTGTTGTATGTTCAAGCAAACTTTAGAAATATCAAATATGAAAAATAAGTGCAGGTATTAGTTTCATACCGAATAAAAAACAGACAGTGAAAAGGACCAAGTGGTACCCAAAAAGTAAAAAAATGGACATAGACTTTTAGGGTGTGTTGAGTGCTCAACAAATGGTGATTCACTGGGTGAAAG